>CM074432.1:19449144-19701644 GCA_037101425.1 Elopichthys bambusa | reverse complement strand
TGGCTTGAGGGTGAATAAATCTTGGGGTAATTTTCATTTTAAAGCGAACTAATCCTTTAATAATATGTTAAAAAAAGCTTCCTGTTAGTATTCCCAATGGTGGGAAAAATAAAGCATTTAAAAAAAAAATTAATAAGTAAAAAAAGTGATTAATAAAACAATTTTATCGTCTGCACAAAATTCATGAATGTGACAGTCCTACTTCAGTCTTATCACTGTTGAGCTGGAGAAAGTTATTTGCCTTTAATGTTGAAATATCTAGTTTTATAACAAAGCCTAAAAACAGAAAATATTCTCATCTGAGAGCAGATTATGGAAGTGTGCATTCTGTACTCACAGAAGAGTTTGATTTCCTGTTCAGAGATGCTTTCTGGAGTCTTTGAAATAAACAAATAGTTAGTGTTAATGTGCAAATAAAATTAGATAAACTGCAGTTATTAAACAAATGTATACTGATTATGTGAATACCTTGCCAACTGATTGTAGAAGCGTTTCAACATGTTTGGACACAACTGCTGCGTCCTTCATGGCTTTGTCTCTGTAGCTGAAATTGAAAGTGTCAAACAAATGCCATTTTACCAAAAACACAGTAAGCAGGAATTATCTGAAGCCACATCATTTTCCTCTGATATAGCAATCACCTGACCAGTATCAACTGTTTGTCAATTTACAACAGCAGGCAAATTTCACAAACACGTTACTACTAATAAGAAGCTTCCTGACTCGTTGTGATCTGAAAGCTGAATACCTACACGTTTTGTAACTTGATGAATTTATCTGAATCAGCAATCATGTCTGGGATGGTTCCTCGTACAGGGAGGTTTCCGTTCCCCTCATTCCGAACAAAGTCCCGCACTCCATGCGCCATCACCCAGAAGGATGCGCTCTATCATAAGACAAATTAAAGCTGTTGGTTATGCATAAACTGACATTGAAAACCATACATAACACAGATTGATGTTTTTTCACCAGGACAGAGAAATATATTTACTCTTTAAATTTGGAAACCTGCAGCAATTTTTGGCAGCATGTGACTATGTATTTACAGAAAGGGGCACATGAAAAAAGTGATAAAAATGAATTCTATACATGTCAGAAGAAAATGTATCCACGTACTTATCTTATTTTTCTACCAGAAGTAAGTTACTTTCTGTGAATGCATGAGACCTCTGAAATAATTTAGCCGCTATTGGTAAATAAGAAGAAGAATAAAGTGCAGTAAACTGTAAAACTGTGTGATGTTCAACCATATACCTATGCAGAATTTTCAGATCGATCTGAGCTTCAAATGCATTTAAATGTTTGAACTCTTGCAGCTAGACTGTATGCAACCACCTAACCAGATGTGATGTATTCTAATCAAAACTATGAGCACAAGGTGAGAAATACCAATATTTTTTGCACTAAACCATTAGGCTATTCTTTAAATGGTTAGTTCATCAAAAAATGAAATTTCTGTCATTAATTACTCACCCTCATGTTGTTCCACACCCATATGACCTTTGTTCATCTTCGGAACACAAATTAAAATATTTTTGATGAAATCTCAGAGATATATGACTCGTCCATAGACAGCAATATAATCAACACTTTCAAGTTCCAGAAAGGTACTAAAGACATTGTTAAAACAGTCGACGTGACTGCAGTGGCTCAACCTGAATTTTAGGGCGACGAGAATACTTTTTGTGCACAAAAAGAATAAAAATAACAACTTTATTCAACAATATCTTCTCTTCTCTGTCATTATCCTTATGCAGACGAAGGTCTTACAGTTGTGGAACGACATGAGGGATTTTTCATGTCACACGACATTTCATTTTTGGGTGAACTAACCCTTTTAAAACAATTTCTGTAAAATGGGCAGTAATTAATAATTACGTCTGAAATATTTATTTTATAATTATTACATTAGAAATCCAACTATGTATTCCTTTTAAATAATATTGGTGGTCATTTATTTTGTGTGGATATATTCCTGCATTCATTATTCATTCATTTTACCATGGTGAACAAGGGGAAGGTAACAGCTGCGTCGTTTGAAAGTTTAGATTACCACTAGGAGTGAAATGCAGCAATCATATGCAAATGTTGGAAAAACACGGCTTAAGGCCCCAATATACTTCAAACAAAATCAAATAACAAACTTATGTGGTGTCATTTCAAACAAAATCTGGCCAAAACGAAGTTCGTTTTGGGAGTTCAAAGCGGCTTGCCAAAGCAAACCCTCAGGAAAAGTTCGCTCCAGCTGCAAAACACCTTCTTACTACCACTGGTCCATGACGATAACATAATAGGAGGTGTGCGCTGAGGCTCTACCTTCTTTCACGCGGAACTCTTCTCTGACTCATTTCATCTGTTAAGTCTGTCGTGGTTAGATCTGCGCGGGTGAAAACATGAACACACTGGATAGTCGCTTTATAGTAGAGTTGTGCTTCTGATGAAATGAGGCACGGACACTGTTTGATACTGTAAAGCTGCTTGCTTTTAAACAATCTATTGAATAAAATGCCATATAAATAAACGTGACGTGACTTTAATTTGCAGAGCTCGTGCTAACATACCCATGTTGTTATGATCAGATGCTTTTCTTATGCTTTCTATAAAAAAAAAAAAAAGCTTGCTGTTTTCTCATTTTTGTTATGTTTATTTTGTTACGTAAAATTAGCGTAAAGCACGCAGCACATATTTACATATTAATCTACTCATCAGTGTGGGCGGTGTCAGATGTTCGATAACAGTATACTGCTGCTCACGTATTTCGAACTTCGTTTTACCTCTTAAAAGAACGAAAATGAGCTTTGCTGTGAGTATATCGGGGCCTTTAGGAGTAGTTTTGCATATCCCTACTAACCTGTGAGGTAATGTTTTCACACTGTTCAGCATTAAAAATGTCCTCCGTTGCACTGGAGACCTACATCACAGTTGGACAAAGATCAATACAAATCAAATGTAAGGAACACAAACTCTAACTACAGCTCTTCAAATGTGAGGAGCTCTACCTTGGTGGGGTTCAGAGCCGTGTTCACATTCTTGATCGCCTCCTCAAAGTTCTCTTCATCTTCAGGTGTTCCGTTCTCATTCTTTAGAATTCCTGAGAAAACACAGAAATGAAGGAAAACCCACAACAAATGAGACCTGAGCTGAAAGAAAAATGAAATGGCAAATCTCTGATAAGACAAATTACATTACCTTCTCTAATGAGTTGTCTAAAAGCTTCCTTCTCCTTATAATTCTTTGGTAACTGAGAGTTGTGCTGGATAAAAAAAAATGTAAATAAATAAAAACATTTTTTTTGGAGAAGGTCTGATATTTAGGAGGTCTCATAGTAAGAAAGCTTATATTTATAATTTTATAAAATTACCTCACTATACCACTTTTTCAAGTATTTGGCAACCACAATGATCCATGGCGTATGACTGTGATCCTAAAACGAAATAAAGATTAAACTTCTATCAATTTTAAGTACATGCAAATCTTAAAAAGTCTGTCACATACAATAAAAAGACAACATTCTGTCATCATCTTTAATCTGACCTTCTTCTCCATGTTGTCCAGGTCATAGGACTCTATATGGTGTTTGAGCTCTGTGAACGGCTGGTCTAGTCTCAGGTCCTCTAAGGCATTATCTGGATGAGATTCGATCACTACAGTGAGAGAAACAGACAGACCCTTTTAACATAATGATTAATAAATGTCAGGGATGTGTCTTTATTGCCAATCAATTAGTCTCTCAAAATACATATTTTGCTTTAGCAAATTATGATTATTACCTGTGTGCTCCTTCACAATCAGCCTCATGTAACCAATGAGTCCATATGTTCTACATACAAGGAACGGCACACCAGCCTCCCATAACACAGCAGCCAGCCTCAAACATGTGCTGTCAAAATAAGAAAATAACATGTTAATACAAGCTAATCTGAAAAACCAGCATCTACAACCCCTCAAATTTTAGCATATGTCTTTTGCCTGTTTGATAATGCATTTAAAAGAAGCCCATGAGAATAATAATGGTACAATATATTAAGATTTGCGTTTTGGTGGCAATACCTTTCTGGAAGCTGGACGCCAATTACCAGGCTAAATCTGTGAAAAAACTCAGGGTCGTTGTCCAAAAGTGTATCGGGATTCTGAAGACCAAAAATTATATAAAAACTTAGATAAAAAAATGTAAAGACACACTACCTCTCAAAGTTTTGGACACACTTGACTGAATTTATGTGACTCATGATCTTAAATTCCTTTTAATATAAATGCTTATGATTAAATGCTCGCAATGAGTTTCATAAAACCTACGTACACTACTGTTCAAACCGTTTGGGGGCAGTATGAGATTTTCGTTTTTTTTTTTTTGTTTGTTTTTTGAAAGAAGTCTCTTATGCTTACCAAGTAATTTATTTGACCATAAATACAATAAAACACTGATATTGTAAAATAGAACAGCATTTATTAAACTTTTTGTAACATTATAAATATTTTTACTGTCACTTTTTATCATTTTAATGCATCCTTGCTGGTTTTAATTTCTGGTACAAAGCATTAACTTCTGAATAAAAGCATAAAATCATATTGACCCCAAACCATAATCTTGGCAAATGGTTGAACAATTAAAATATAAAGTTGACTTGTTTAACATTTCAGTCACAATTATTATACTTTCAGTTTCATAGTTTTGAGCAAGCGTGTCCAAACTTTTAACTGGTTGTATATAGCAGATACTAAGCTTTTAAATTAAACATCATAACACTGATAGTTGACTGCTTGATTGACTCTTTATAGTTTAACGCCATGCCAGCTACCACGGCTATATAAAGTTTATATTTGATAAAACAAATATCTAAAAACAAACATGGTTTTAATACTGATAGCAAAACCACAATACATTTTATGACATTAACACTGACCTCTTCGACAAAGTTTCCAGACACATCACTGTTGAGCTCCTGCAGCAGTTCAGTAGCAGCCTGAGCCCTGTTCTGCAAAATATGCACAACATCATTCAGAATATGTCACACTAGGTTTGGAAAGTATTTTTTAACACACACGCACACACCCCCTGCTTACCTTCCCAATACTGCTGTTGCTGAGAAAAAAGCTGCAGAAAAGATCAAAGTGTGACCATGTCTGCAGAAGCAATCTGCTACATTTATCCATATATCACACTATATTTCCTAAACTTAAAATCTAATTAAGATCATCATGAAACCATGAGAATGATTATGAAGCCAATAAATTTACTTGTTTCCAACATCCTCCCCTGACACTTTGTGTCCATCAACTATGGTAAATGCACCGATTCCTAAGAAAAAGAGCAGGTTAAAATAAAATAAAAATATCATGTTAACACAATAATCCATACAGGTGTCATGATTTGAAGTGTACAATGAGAAACACTGATACCTGGCAGCACAAGGTTCTTGAGTATTTCAGTGCCGGATGCAGTGGCATTGATGAGACACACATGGGCATTTTCAAGTGCTTCCTGTCCATGATCCCCCCACAACCTGATACAAACATAACAACCCCTCATTGAGCAGCGTACAAGTTTATAGCTATAATAACATAATGTGAGAAATACATGCATCTAGTGGTTTCTGATCACCTAGGTTATTACCAGGCTATGGAGTTAGACTGATTGTGATGTTGCTGTAGTGTATTAAATTAAAGCATGATAAATCAGACATGATTTTTAAGCTCTTGCCATGACCCATAGGCCTCTATGTATGCCAACGTTAATACGAAAGGTTAAACTAATGCCGAAAAAATAATCCCTGTGCATGTATACTGTATTATTCTGTGGCTTAAAAAACAGACTTATATATACCTGAGCTGCCGATCATACTTCTGCTCTTTGATCGTTTTGAGGGCTGTCATGGTCCTCTGTTTTTGTCTGTGACGGCTTGATCCTACCGGCACGCCGCACTTTCACTATCTTGAGATCGACAATCGCAGATTCGATGCTGACAGATATGTTCTTCTTCTGTTTGACCAGGAGGTGGAGCCATTACGCCGTTTGAAAAAGTGAATGATATCGCAGCTCTTTTGATATTCGTCCCTCTTGGGAACTTCTAACATTAAGTTGTTTTTTTCCCCTCTTTTCTTTACAAGAATTTGCGCATAACAACGTGAAAAGGACCGCAGAATTTCAGAATAAAATAACTACAGTTGATCTACACAACAACAACAAAAAGCACAATGTTGCATATCCCTTGCTCCTCTTGCTAAGCATATCTATAATTGCTAAGGCCTATAAGGATGTTTCAGTAGCAACTTGTGTTTATCTCCAAGAGAGCAACCATACATCTGTGTTTTGTTTTATTTTATTGATTTTCTTAAATTTGTTTTTATAATCATTTAAAATCATTAGCCATTCAAGTAGTTTGTCATTTGAATTTTACCATTTATGTTTTTATAGCCTACTTATTTCCCTGGTCCTGCTATTGTTGTTTAATCTTATGATTGTGGGGTTTCATAGAATGTGGAATGTTTATCTTCACAAGAGATAGGAGGGATACTGTCATTTCAAGGTTTAAAGGGATGTTGTTGTGAAGCAGTCTGGAATAACAATGCTCAAAGTCTGAGCACTGATATATGCAACTCAGATTATTCAATAAACCCTGCTCGTAATATTATAATTATTACTTCCTCTTCTGCTTCTGCTCTTCTCGGGCTTTCTCTTTCTCTTAGACTGATAGAAGACAGCTAATACAGTTTTGGGTATCAGAAAAAAACCCACAGATTTTGTAATGGTTTTGGGTATCAGACGAGATTTGCTGCATGTTGACAGGTTTTGGATACCAGACAAAACCGATATCTTCTTACAGCATCTGGCGTCTTGGGTTGGATCTAATATTTCTGATGTGGACACTCGATCTAACAACCCTGAGAGAGCCACAAATATATATGGAGAGAAGAAAAACAGCCTCATCCTTGCCTCTTCTCTCCACTTCAATGCCTCAGAGGAACTAACCGTACATCATCATGGCAGCTTTGTACCTGATGACAAAAAACATCAGACTGGTACGATCCAGCAATATATATTTTTTAATTATATCTCAATTAATTAATTTATCATACAGCAATAGTCAGTACATTTGTTTCTCACTATAGTTCCCAGGGATTGCATGAACACAATGACTTTAATGCAATGTAAATTACTTTGGATTAAAGCTGCCAAATAAATCATAGTGCAATACCATACTGTTATAATACATTATTTAAACATGTTAGAGCACATACAGTATACAACATCTCCAGCTTCACTGACTGCTCAGTTATTCTTATTTATAATATTTCTTATTGCACAGTATTGTTGTTTTTGTACGACTCTGTAATCTCTGTAATGTATCGGTGCCATGCCTAGGTTTCAAGTATAGCTATTTTGGTGTTATTCATTTTGGAAATTACAGTTCTAGAGTCAAGCTTAGTCTCTCAGACAGCAGCTCTGACTCAAACACATTGCATCAAAATTCAGTTATTGTTTGTAACACTAGCATGCTGTTAAAGCGAAGTGTAAATGTCTCATCACAGTGCACATTTTGCTGGCGTTGAAATTTGTATTGCTGTCACAGCTGTTTTCACATGTGGCTAACTTACTATTTTGACACATGTCCTCATCTCTCACTAGAATCTGTTATTTGACTGAGTTGTTGCAGTATTGCAAGAACCTATAGACCTTATTTACCAGAGAAACAAGTGCGCCGCCATCTTTAGAATATTGTCTTTGAACTTCTGTTTTTGCGGTAGCCCTGTATATTTCTATGGCATCGCTGTTGAAGAATAATTAGCTGGTGAAGTGGATTTACCTGTTGTAGAGTTAATGAAAGTTATCATTAGCATTGTTATGTTTAAAGCAGATGTCTTAACAAATGTCAGTAGACCGGGAAGATTTTAAAACGAGCAGTTCATTCATAAATACGTAAGATCGCTGTGGAAATACACACCGGAAGTCAAAAGACAACGAGCGCAGCGCTGAAAAGGGGCAGGGCTACATAAGGTCTATAGGTGTAGATTGTTTTAATACTGTATATTAACTGTTTTTTAAAAAGTAGTTTAAAAGTCACTGAAGAGCCTTAACAAGGTTCAGAAGCTCAGAATGTCAGTCAAACAGTAGCTTAAACTGTTGTCGCATGCTTTGTGATTAAAGAGATACTAATAAAAAACTACAGACATTGTTTACAAGTCAGAGTGAAGTCTCTTGACTTTGCTTTTAACTCATATATAATCATCAGCCTCATGTTACCAGGTAACTGTTGCTTAGTTGTATTTGTGCATTTAAAACACTGCAAAAATGACAATAAAAACTACTGTATTGTTTATACATTACAAATATAAAGATTCTGGGAGAGCCTGAATGTATATGGATTCCATGACAAAATTATACTCAATGAACTGGTTGTAGCTTCACACGCTGTTCACTTATGATTTTGACCCATTCTTCCAGTATGATTGGCCCCACGCTGTACATGTTTGGTGTCATGCTCCTTAATTTTTAAACAGTACCACAGGTTCTCAAGTAGACTGTGATCAGATCTATGAATGGGTGCATTCACCCTAAGCCACTTAATGATCATAATAGCTGTGAGGTTTTATTCAGGCAATGCCTACTCATGTTAATGATTCACAGGTAGAAGTCATTTGTGAGGTAATTGTCTAGGGTAATTGCTTTTGATTTATGCAGACCTAGCTTATGCACCAGAGAAATGGAACCTACATAAACAACAATTTTTTTTAATTACATGCTTTAAAAAAGTATTTCAATTTGTTAATAGAGTCTATTAAAATAGTCACTTATAATAGTCAAATGTTAACTGTAAATGCAATACTCAGGTAGCTACTATAGGCTACAGAATGTCAGACATTTTGTAAAAAATGACTGCTGACTTTCTCTCTTTTTTCCCCCTTTTCAGCATTAAACAATAGAAGTTATCAAAAAAAAAAAAAAAAAAAAAAGAATATGTCTTGGGTGGTTTAAGTCTTTCAGTGATGTATGCCTAATAATAAAAGCTTGGTTTTCTTTTACATTTGACAGTCCCAACCATGAGACACCACCCGCCAACCAAGACAAGGGCGATCATGTAGGTTTATCTATTTATACTACAATAAGCTCTGTCACTGCGGTTGTTATTCAAACCTAACAGGAAATATTCCTTACATATATTTAGTTTGTTTTTGAAATAAATTGTAGGCTATAATACAGCAGGTTATTTGCGGCATAGGTTTTGTTAATTGCAACAATGAATCCCGTCAGCAACTCAAAATGAAGTGTCAGAGCTAAATATCTACAGCCACATGACGACGGTAATACCATGATCCCTTCAGAGTTCATTTAGCCTATAACAGACAATTCAATTAAATGCAACTAAAAAGTACAAGACAGAACAGAAGTCGGTACTTGGTGATATCTGCTTTGGAGGAGGCGGGGCCTGAGCGGATCAGCTCATCTGTCAATCAATCACAGCGCGCTTCATTCACCTGTTACCGCTGTCATTAGAGTCGATCCACACACACACACACACCTCTCCACTGCAGGACTCAGGACATTCGCCGACTGCACACATCCAACATCCGCTGCTCAATAAAGTGGGAGCAATGACTGGACATCACTGGGGATATGGAGAGGACAACGGTAAGTTTACAAGAAGGTATCAATCCAAAGTCGTTTTGTATATCCAGTTTGACCACTGCCAAGCACCGTACGGTAGCCTAACTGTTGTGGTTCGGGGTGATGAGTAGGCTATGTATTAAAATAGACTTTTATTTCTCAAATTTTGTAAACTGGTTACAAAAATAGCATCACGAAAAAAGGAAACGTTCTAAAGGAAAAGTTTTCAACTTTTAAAATGTGCCATTATTATTATGACAGCAAAATGTAGGCTATGCAATAAAATGATTATTATTAGTACATATAGTCTAGGTCTCCAAGATTTACGCTTCATCTTGAAAGCATATGTTATGTTCTGATAAACATCTTTATATATATATATATATAATATATATATATATATATATAACATGCATTCTTTTACATACATTCTAAACCATAAACGTCTTAAAGACATTTTCTAAATGTCTATTTTACAGACTTGTGTTGATCAATAGCCAACATCCATTGGGGAAGTTTTTGTGTTTGTTCATTAATATGTCCAGTCATCTGTCGTTAGATTTAGCGTAGCATATTTTGCTGCCCAATCTACTGTTAATGCGAGATTAGCCCAGTTATCTTTTAAAGGGATAGTTGCTGCTTAAACATAACTAGGCTGTAGGCCTTTGGTATGTCAAGACTGGCATCCTGCTACAGTTAAGACACAAACATTGAAAGACTTAGAAATGTATGCCTACACTCACACTAAAAATGTGTGTCATTGTAGGCCTGTGTGTAAATACATTGTTAAACAAGAGATTGATTTTACTGTGTTAGATAAATTGTCTGAATTCATCGTCATCTTATTTTTGTTCATTTTTTTTTTTTCCTTTGTCATAAGGCAGCCTGATTTTGGCCTGACCACACTGCTGTTTTCAACTTCGCTACTTTATTAGTTATTAATGTTAATTTAACATTTACTAATACATTATTAAAATCAAGAGTTGTATTTGTTAACATTAGTTAATGCATGAACAAACTATGTACTGTACTGCTGTATTTTAACTAACGTTAACAAAGATTAAAAAATACAATAACAAATGTATTGTTTATTGTTTGTTTATGTTAGTTATTACAATAATAATGTTAACAAATGAACCTTATTGTAAAGAGTTACTGCATTATTAATAATACATGAATTTGTGTCAGCAGGCTTTATATAAATGTATTGCCATCAGATTGTTCCCCCTTTAAAAAAAAGAAATGCCATAATCATTCTTTCAAGAGGTAAACACTTTTTGTTAGGTTTTCCAGAAGGGAACAATTTTAGATTGTCATTTCTTTTACCATGATTTTGTATCATAAATAAGTGATAGATTCTCAGTTTTACACAAGCTACTGTCAAAATAAACTGCAAAACTGTCAACCACGTGTTACCTTTGTGAAGGCATAATTATATTCTTAGCATATATTAAAATGTTTAACATTTAGCTTGAAATGGTATGATGCAATTTATGAAGACCTATTATGAAACGCATTATTTGTCTGAGAGTCTAAAATTCAACAAAAAAAGTTGTTGTTAAACTGAAAAAATCCATCTGACACACACACACACACACACACACAAATAACATCTAATCTTATTTAGATAAGGCTAAAACCAGTACAGTAAGGTACATGTTTATATCCTTAATTACATTTAAAAAAATCACTGTGCTGTTTTGTTTAGTTATTTCTGGTTGGTTTCTAAATATTATTTTCTAGGTCCATCAGCATGGCACAAAGACTATCCCATTGCAGAGGGTAACCGCCAATCACCTATTGATATAGTCCCTGCAGAAGCTGTATTTGATGCCAGACTGTCTCCTATCTCGCTGTCTTACAACAACTGCACCTCTCTCAACATATCAAACAATGGCCATTCTGTAGTAGTGGAGTTCGTTGACACAGATGAGAGATCAGGTTGGTATCAGTGACAACATTATTTCTGTTTTAAAAATGTTACTGTCACAGAACGATGGTTGGAGAAGAACACAGCTTTGAGCAGGCAATGTTTAGTTTTGTTTCTGCATGTTTGGGTTTTTACACACAGCTAGTTTCTTCTTCCTCTTCTTATAGCTCTCATGTTGTGCAAGGCCACTGTGAGATTGTTGTATGCTACATAAAGGTTTCTTTAGAAGAAGAGTAACTAACTGAAAATTAGATGTTATGTCAAAAGATAACTGACTGATTGTAGTGTGTTTTTTGAATAAGGCTGTATCAATTTTGGTATTGTTAATTAAAACTATTTAAAACTGCTTTCGGTAATTGCAATAAAACTAGAAATAAAATAAAATATTAAATGGAAAAATGTAAAAACTTATTTCAGTTAGTTGCAGACGCAACATTTCTAATTTCCATTTACGTTGAAGTACTAAAAATAAATGAAAGCTAAAGAGAATTATATTTTATTTAAAAAAACAAAAACTAATAAAAATCACACACATATAACAAAATTACTAAAACATTACAATTAAAATAAAAACTGAAAATGTAAATAATGCTATTTTAGTATTAATGTTAAGTAACACTGTCTGGGCCATACTGTCACAACAGAAAGTCTAAAAAAAATTCTGCTTTTTCTGCACAAATGACCCTGTCATTTCAGTTCTCATTCCACCTCACCGTTTGAGCTCTGGAATGTAATGACTGTTATGTGAAATTGCACACATCAAAAGTAGTTATACCTCTGTTCACTCAGCAGTCAATCCAAAGGGAAGCTCTTGAATAAATTGTTAGCATTTATAGTTTCAGAGCCGTCACAAAGGTCTGAGAAGCAAGTTGTCTCTGTCAAATTGTTGAAATGTTTAAAGTGTCTCTTATGAAGCATCCCTCTCTGTGAGAAAGAGATCTAGGAATGAAACAAAAGAAAAGAAAAGAGAGAGAGAGGTATATAAAGAGTAAGAAAAAGAAAGTGAGGCTGGAGGCAGACTCTTGGCTTCAGTGGTATCAGACCGATGTATTTTTCTCTCTCACTGAACTGGATGGAGTGTTAGACATTGGGTGTGCAAAACACCAACCACATGAATGTCATTGTGCTAAGTGCAATTCAATTGTGTAAATGTACGGAGACATAAAGAGGGAAATCATGGTAGTGTGTTGTTGTCTTTACCCTTCATTGCACTTTGAGTGAGTCTGAGAAAAAAGGCGATATTCACTTTACATGCAAGTTAGGGGTCATTCACACAGAACGTGTTTTTGCATTTCACTGCAATGATTTTCCATTGTTTTTCTATGTAAATGTGCCGGACAGATGAGTTTGACTGTTGCGCTTGCACCTTTTGCAGCGTTTTGCACATGACAGTGTTCTAAAAACGCTGCGCTCAAATTAAAATAAGTTCAACTTTTTTTTTTTAAATGCCCTGCTTCCCGAGTTTTCAAACACCAAAATGTGAATGACCCCTTAAACTGCTCTTTTCTTGTGGCAGTGATCCGAGGAGGTCCTCTGGAAAACATGTACAGACTTAAACAGTTTCACTTCCACTGGGGAGGCAAGGGTTGCAGTGGCTCTGAGCATATGGTTGGTGGGAAAACCTATGCGTCTGAGGTGAGGGTGCAGAACAGGGACACCACGTATATGGTTTCTCTTTCTGTGCTTTTATCACAATCTTTTGGCATGACCTCTGTCTTTCTCCAGCTTCATCTGGTTCACTGGAACGCCATAAAGTACAAGTCCTTTGGTGAGGCAGCAGCAGCCCCTGATGGTCTGGCTGTTCTTGGGATCTTTCTGGAAGTTAGTGTGAATCAGCACTCATTTAAGAACCAAAAAATACAGCATTAGTTCAAAAGCATGTGATCTATATTAGAATCACTTTATTCAATTTAGAATCCATAAAAGAATGGGTATGCTTTTTAACTTCTATTTGTATTTGTATTTGTACTTATTTTCCTGTCAAATAGGGCTGGACGATTAATAGAAAAGTCATCAAAAACTGAAATTCAGAACCTCTAACCGACGTAATCCTGTTAATACTTTCCATATTACCGCATGTGTAGTCACGTGATTCCGCCCAGTCCAGTCAGTGGCATGGAAGCAACACGGAGCATATATAGCATATATTTTTCTACTTTTGAAGTAACTACTTGCACCCCACAGCTTCACAATTAATAGAGAGACAATATGACTAATTCACACACTCAATCGCTCGCATTAATGCATTCAAATAAATGTTCTGGTACTGTGCTAATTTATCTGTATCTGATTTACAACAAGCAGAAATCTGTAAGAAATGTTAAGAACCAAAGATAAAATAACTGCTGAAAGTGAGCTATGATGTCAGAGCACTCTTTCATTAGGAAAAAAGATCCTACCTTTAATAGTCAAGCATATTTACAGTACAAACCTTGTCAGTTAACTATGAGGGCAAAAAAAAAAAAAAAAAAAAAAGTTCATTAATCGAGATTTTGATTTTAGGTCATATCGTCCAGCCTTACTGTCAAAGATAAAAATGTCAGTTAACACTATTTTCATATTCCACTTTAGAGTATCTATAGACCATCTGCTATCGTCTCCCAGCAGATATTCTACTGACTATTAAGTAACTTTGCAACTACACGTCAACTTATTCTACTAACCCTAACCATAACCTAACAGTCTACTAATACTCTAATAAAAGTTTTTGACAAGTAGTTGCAAATTAATGAGAATTAGTTGACATTGTGTAGTTGCAAAGTTATATATAGTTAGTAGAATGTCTAAAGTGGACTTTCGAAATAAAGTGTAACCAAATGTCATGTTCAGAAAGGTAGCAACATGCAAAGAAAAAAACAAAAAACAAAGTGCAAATATTGAAATGCAGAAAGGGGGTGTTTACAGATGTTTTACACACTAAAACCCTTGCAGACTTTTGATTATTTTTTTTTTTTTTTTTTTTTTGTAGACCGGTAATGAACACAGAGCTCTTCATCAGATGACAGATGCCTTGTATATGGTTAGATTCAAGGTACAGTATGTGTATTTATATAGTAAATGTATAAAAACTGGGGAATATATGAATATTGGCTATTTTGGAAAGAAAGCATGAATGAACATATTAAAACAATAGAGGTCTTCAGGTAGCTTGGCAAACGGATGAGGTACTTTAATCCCCATTTTTGCATCTGGAAACGCCCAGATGCCTCTTTGCATGTGATTTCATTTGGAAATACAGTGGTGGTCAGAATTATTGGCACCCTTGGTAAATATGATCAAATATGACTGTAAAAATAAATCTGCATTGTTTATCCTTTTGATCTTTAATTCATAACATTAGTAAAAATCTAACCTTTCATTGAAGGAAAAGAATTAAAAAGTGGGGGGAAAATCACAATTTGAAATAAATGTTTTTCTCCAAAACACACTGGCCACAATTATTGGCACCCTTTTATTCAATACTCCCCTATAATGCCTGATGAGTTTAGAGCACACCTGACAAGAGATCAGAGATCATTCCTTCATGCAGAATCTCTCCAGATCCTTCAGATTCCCAGCTCCATGCTGGTGCTTCTTCTCTTCAGTTCACTCCACTCATTTTCTTTAGGGTTCAGGTCAGAGAACTGGGATGGTCATGGCAGAAGCTTCATTTTGTGCTCAGAGACACAATTTTGTGTTGGTTTTGATGTTTGTTTTGGATCATTGTCCTGATGGAAGATCCAACCACGGCCCATTATTGGATTTCTAGCAGAAGCAGTCAGGTTTTGATTTTTTATCTGTTGGTATTTGATAGAATCCATGATACCATGTATCTGAACAAGATGTCCAGGACCTCCAGCAGAAAAATAGGCCCACAACATTAAAGATCCAGCAGTATATTTAACCGTGGGCATGGGGTACTTTTTATCCATGTGTGCATCAAACCCATCTGGTGGGTTTGCTGCCAAAAGGTTTTTAGTTTCATCTGACCATAGAAGCCGGTCCCGTTTGAAGTTCCAGTCTTATCTGACAACTGAATATACTGGAGATTGTTTCTGGATGAGAGCAGAGGATTTTTCTTGAAACCCTCCCTAACAACTTGTGGGGATGTAGGTGCTGTTTGATCTTTTTTTTTTTTTTTTTTTTTTTTTTTTTTTGGCTTTCTGAGACTCAAGACTCAACTAATCTCTGCAATTCTCCAGCTGTGATCCTTGGAGAGTGTTTGTCCACTCAAACGTTCCTCCTCACCATGCATTAGGACGATTTAGACACATCCTCTTCCAGGCAGATTTGTAACATCTTTAGTTGATTGGAACTTCTGAATTATTGCCCTGATAGTGGAAATGGGGATTTTCAATGCTTTAGCTATTTTCTTTCAGCCACTTTCTATTTTGTGAAGCTCAACAATCTTTTGCTGCACATCAGAACTAAATTTTTTGGTTTTACTCATTGTGATGAATGATTCAGGGAATTGGGCCTTTGTGTTTCCTCATGTTTATACTCCCGTGGAACAGGAAGTCATGGCTGGACAATGTCATGTTCATGATCACCCTGGTGTGCTAAAAAAATATATAAATATTAATGGGAATATACTTTATATGAGATATTTTACTCATAAAAATTCTAGGGTTGCCAATAATTGTGGCCAACGTGTTTTAGAGAAAAACATTTATTTCATAATGTGAAATAATTGTTCACATTATGAATTCTTTTCCTTCAATGCAAGGTTAGATGTTTGCTAATTTTATGAATTAAAGATCAAAAGGATAAACAATGCAGATTTATATTTAGTTATCTTTGATCATATTTACCAAGGGTGCCAATTGCCACAACTATATGCCACACAAATATATATATATATATATATATATATATATATATATATATATATATATATATATATATATAATTATTATTTTTTTTTTTTTTTTTTTTTTTTGACTGACTGACACCATCACAGATTTGTGGTTTTAGCACCTATATTTTGAGTATTTGATCTTAATGAAATCTGATTATTCAGCTCCTTTTTTAAAAACCTTATTTATGCATTTCTGTCTTGGCATAAACATTCACATTCATTCTTTCAAGTATGAGTCACTTTTTCTTTTTTTAAATTAATTTTATTGCATTTGCTTGACATTTTAATAATTTAACAAAATATCCACTATTGTAGAAGACTAAATTTAACATTTTGAGAACTGGCCATTGCAAAACCGATATTAGTTGACCACTAATAAACAAATATTGGGGCATGTGTGCCCTACACCCCTGTTCAGAGCATCTTTAGTTCTGCAGTACAGTCATTTTATGCTTATTTGTTTCTCTTGTAGGGAAGTGTTGTTGATTTCAAGGGCTTTAACCCAAAGTGCCTCTTGCCGAACAGTCTGGAATATTGGACATACCCAGGCTCTCTCACCACTCCTCCACTGTATGAGAGCGTCACATGGATTGTGCTTAAAGAACCTATTTATGTGTCAGAGAAGCAGGTGAGTTGCTTTTGTGATTGATTTTTTTTCTTTAGTTGGCTTACATGATAAACTTGATTAACCTTACTTATAAACTGTATTACTAGTATTTGTCATGACCATCATCTGGCCTATTGACAGATGTCGGTTTATGAAAATAAATGGTTGTGGAGGGAGATGGATGTGGGAAGCACACCCGCTGAATCAAAATCATTGGTAGTGATGTAAATTAGGGATAATCCACAACATCCCAGTATGTCGGTGATGATGGTGAATCTGGGCAGAAATGATCTCATCTTTTCTGTCGCCAAGCTCTGTCAAGGCAACACATTAATATGCCCAATAGCTATAAAGGAGTGTTCTTATTTCCCAGTAGTGTATTCTGTTATATATTGTATGGATGGCCTAAGTATGCATGTTTTAAAGAGTGAGCAAAAGTATGAATGAGTGTGAATGAATCCCTTGCAATGGGAGGGTTCAGGTCAGAGTTTAAGTTTCATTCAGACAAAATGCACATGTCTTGGCATTAAACACAGTTGAAATCCTACTGCTGATTTAACATGCTTTCAAGGTCATTTCAGCACAAGACTTGTGCTACATACTTTTATTCAGCAAGGATGCAGTATTGACTAGACTGATTAAAAGTCATAGTAAAGACACAAATAATGTTACAAAAGATTTCTATTTCAAAACGATTTCTAAATGCTGTTCTTTTGGGGGGGGGGGGATGTATCATGGTGTGCCACAAAACGCAACTGTAGTCAACATTGTTAATAGTAAGAAATGTTTTTTGAGCAGCAAATCAGCATATCAGAATGATTTCTGAAGAATCATGTGACACTGAAGACTGGAGTAATGATGCTGAAAATTCAGCTTTGCCATCACAGGAATGACTTACATTTTAAAATATATTAAAGTAGAAAATAGTTATTTTAAATTGTAATAATATCTCACAGTATAACCATTTTTATTATTGTGTTAAACAAATAAATGCAGCTTTGTTGAACATAATAGATTTCTTTCAAAAACTTTTTGAACGGTAATGTATGTCCTTTGCTATATGAAGTGTCATCTTACTAGTTTGGCATTTCAGATACATAGATCTATGTCCATCTAAAAGACTGCTGTGGATTTGGTCTCCGGCTCTTGTCTAGTCCCTCAGACTTTGCTAGGAAATTGCATTAAATAAGCATGAGCAGGTTGGCATGTTGGCGGCATGGTCATGACAGCAGCCTGGCGCGTCTGGCGTGGGGCCACAAGACTTTGATCTTGTACAGCTTATTAAAAAGTTTGATGAGCTATAAGTGGAAAAAGCTCAGGAGATCCACAGCATGGAGAACCAAGCCTCTTACATAAGACGTAGTTGATTTCTTTTGCAGTGCGGCTTGTGAGTTTGCCAGGTTCTGTCTTACATGCTGTTTTTCATGTTTTCTGGACTTAGATGGGAAAGTTCCGGACGCTGCTGTTTAATGGAGAAGAGGAAGAGGACCGAAAGCGCATGGAGAACAACTTCCGACCACCACAGCCACTGAAAGGCAGGACAGTGCGGGCATCTTTTAAGTAGCCTGTTTGCTTATTGGTGACTAAGACTACACCACCACTTGTGATCAACTATACTTCAAGACACTTCTAGAATCACCTCTGAGGTTGAAGCATTAATAATGAGGGTTTGGGGTATGTTCACTCATGTCACTTTCTGTCTGCTGCTTAAAGGTGTTTTGGCCGGTGACCTCGAACACAGTTTGACTTTGACATTGAGCTCTTTGAATCCGAGGCTCTACATTTTTAGATCCCTTCTCATCCACCTTGATCAGGCTTGTGCAAGCAGATTCTTGTTGCAGGAGATATTTGTGCTTCCAAAGGGTCCAAGCTGATGGGGTCTGATAAGCCGGCTGTCGTCTGCTTTCTCACTGCTATAGGAAAGTGTCTGTAATCCAGGAGCCTGAAATTTAACCCGTTAGTCTCCATCAGAGGCTCTTGTTAACTTTTGATAAGGCATGTGTCATTTAAGCTGTTTATAGTAAGGCAGATGGTGCTTCCAGGAACGTAGACCTGATGGTGGCAGGATGGCACTTCATTTACACTGAAAGCTGCATTATTACACTGAAATGTCTCACTAATATACGTAGATAGCATTTCTGTTTATCTGATTGTTTTGATTCCTTGAAGTAATACTTTACAGACTCTTTTATTAACACTGCAATGCAGTCACTGTAGTGAATGTTCCTGTGCTTTAAGTGAAGCCTTATGAACGCTTTTACAGTAATAGGAGGGTGATGTGTGGAGGTTGAAATTAATGATTGATTACACTGCTTACACTTTAAAAAAATAAAACCGTTCCTATATGTAATTCCTAATGGAATCTCTGGCATAGCTGTAGGAGAGTTAGGGAAGATCTCCATAAGGTCAGTGCCGTATTTAGACTTAACTTCTGGATAACATCCAGTTGAAAAGACAGGGATTTTCCTTTGGGTGTATTTGGTGGCTGGCAGGATTTAATATATATATTTTATATTGTATTTAGTCTTTGTTAAATATGTACAAAAATAAAATTATTTTAATAATCTATTTGTCATTGTTTCTGACTGTTATTTGACATTGTTTGTCATTATATCTGCACATTAAATGGTAACTACTTATAAAAAGAAATAATTGCAATAGCTAGATTTGTGCCACAAATACAAATGTTCATATGCAGTATTTTACTTTCTTACTTACTGCACAAAAATATAGTAAAATATTTGGAACTTCAAATTCTTTTAAAATCAATTATAATTTATTTTGTAACATCGAATCATGTGGCATTTATTTTAAAAAGACATTTCACATATTTCAAGCTAAATGTCTTTTTCTTTTTTTTTTTTTTTTTTTAAATGACAAACATCAAATGCAGCTCAACATGAAGACAAACCACATTTAGAGACTGACGGATGCTATGATGAACTGCACCTGTGTGAACTTGAGGGTCAAATACTTCAAACATTTGCTTAAAAATAAAAATGTTCTTGGAATATTGACTTGGCTGTGTGTCTTGCTATATTATGCAATGATATTTCAAGTTTAAGTGTAGCTTAAGTGTCCAAATAAAAACTCTTTGGGACCACACTTTGTTTTTACTTTCTGTTCGCTTTTTTTTTTTAAACTTTTGCCCACTTCAGCAAAGTAGAGGCCTTCTGGATGCAGACAGAAAGTTACAATTATTGTGATTCTTTCTAGACTGTTCTTTCTCCACAAAAATGATTTGTCCCTTGTATCCTCCGTGTGGTCGTATTTCTGCATTAGTCCTTTTGGTCCTGCAGCTTGCTTCAAAAATCAAAGGAATGAAAAGAGGAAGCAAGGAGTGGCTTGAGGCATTCTGAATATTTGTATTTATCTACTTCAGCCTGCATAGAGCACACAGTAAGATCCTAAGTATCTCATGACCACTGTTTAAAAATGCATCAAAAGTACTTTTAAAATGCTTCCAAGCAAAGTTACAGCACAATAAAACACTACTGTTCCCGCTAAAGATCCATTAGTTTCTTTTAATCAGTCAGTTGTCACGTATTAGCCATTCATTTAAAAAAAAGGAGTAGTGAACCTCTACAGATTCTTTATGACTAGTCTGGCGCCCTCATATGGTGATAGGTGGATTAACAATAACTTGCAATTAGTTTGAGTAGCATAATATTGATTAGTTTAGATTTATGCAGCCTAATAATCCTTTAACGGATTTGAAAAAATAAATTGATAATGTGTTATGTGTATGCCAGGTTAAAGAGATGTGTTTTTAGTTTAGATTTAAACTGACAGAGTGTGTCTGCTTCCCGAACAATGCTAGGAAGATTGTTCCAGAGTTTAGGTGCCAAATAGGAGAAGGATCTACCGCCTGCAGTTGATTTTGATATTCTAGGTATTATCAGCTGGCCTGAATTCTGAGATCGTAATAGACGCGAAGGACTATAATGCATTAAGAGCTCGCTCAGGTACTGGGGAGCTAAACCATTTAGTGCTTTGTAAGTAATTAGCAAGATTTTAAAATCTATACGATGTTTAACAGGAAGCCAATGCAGTGTCAACAGAACTGGGCTAATATGGTCATACTTCCTAGTTCTAGTAAGAACTCTAGCTGCTGCATTTTGTACGAGCTGTAGTTTATTTATCAACCGAGCAGAACAACCACCCAGTAGAGTGTTACAGTAATCTAGCCTTGAGGTCATGAACGCATGAACTAACTGTTCCGCATTTGTCATCGAGAGCATATGTCGTAATTTAGATATATTTTTAAGATGGAAGAATGCGGTTTTACAGATGCTAGAAACATGGCCTTCAAATGAAAGATTGGTATCAAAGAGCACACCCAGGTTCCTAACTGACGACGAAGACTTAACAGAGCAGCCATCAAGTGTTAGACAGTATTCTAGGTTATTACGTGAGGAAGTTTTTGGTACAAAAATTAGAATATCTGTTTTTTCTGAATTTAGTAGTAGGAAATTACTGGTCATCCAATTTTTTATATCAGCTATGCATTCCGTTAATTTTGTGAATTAGTAAGTTTCATCAGGGCGCGAAGAAATATAGAGCTGAGTATCATCAGCGTAACAGTGAAAACTAACGGCATGCTTCCTGATGATATCTCCCAAGGGTAGCATGTACAGAGTGAAAAGCAACGGTCCTAGTACTGAGCCTTGCGGTACTCCATATTGAACTTGTGATCGATATGACATCTCTTCGTTTACTACTACAAACTGATAACGGTCAGATAAGTATGATTTGAACCATGACAATGCAATTCCACTAATGCCAACATAATTTTCAAATCTATTTAAAAGAATATTGTGATCAATAGTGTCAAATGCAGCACTAAGATCCAGTAACACTAATAGAGAGATACAACCATGATCTGATGATAAGAGCAAATCATTAGTAACTCTAATGAGAGCAGTTTCAGTACTATGGTATGGTCTAAATCCTGACTGGAAATCCTCACAGATACTATTTCTTTCTAAAAAAGGAACATAGTTCTGATGATACTGCATTTTCTAGTATTTTTGACAGTATTTTTGACTAATTCTCTAGGATCAAGTTGTGGTTTTTTAATAAGAGGTTTAATAATAGCCAACTTAAAAGTTTTTGGTACGTATCCTAGTGATAAAGATGAATTAACGATATTAAGAAGAGGATCTATGACCTCTGGAAGCATCTCTTTCAATAGCTTAGTTGGTATAGGGTCTAACATACATGTTGTCGATTTTGACGATTTAACAAGTTTAGACAATTCTTCCTCTCTTAAAGGAGTAAATGAATTGAATTTTTCCTCAGGGATACTACAATGCACCGTCTGACGCAATACTGTAGTAGACGGTTGCGTGGTTATAATTTTTTTTCTAATATTATCAATCTTGCAAGTAAGGAAGTTCATAAAGTCATTACTGCTGTGCTCTTTGGAAACATCAGAAGTTGAAGCTTTATTTCTTGCTAATTTAGCCACTGTATCAAATAAATACCTAGGGTTGTGCTTATTTTCTTCTAAAAGTTTTGAAAAATAGGCAGATCTAGCAGATTTTAAGGCCTTTCTGTACTCAACCATTCTCTCCCTCCACAAAATGCGAAAAACTTCTAGTTTTGTTTTCTTCCAGCTGCGTTCCATTTTTCTGGCTGCTACCTTTAGGGCCTGAGTGTGCTCATTGTACCATGGCGTTGGATTAATTTCCTTAATCTTTTTTAAACGCAAAGGAGCAACTGAGTCTAATGTGCTTGAAAAGACAGAGGCAATAGTTTCCGTTGCAACATCGAGGTCTTCTAAGCTGTCTGGCATGCTAAGGCGATGAAACTGATCAGGAAGATTATTTATAAAGCGTTCTTTAGTGGTAGAAGTAATGGTTTTACCAAATTTATGGCAGGGAGGCAGTTTAGCTGTTTTGACTAAATGTAGTATACACGAGACTAGGTAATGATCTGAGATGTCGTCACTCTGCTGCAGAATTTCAACGGCATCAATATCAATTCCATATGACAATATTAGATCTAAGGTATGGTTACGACAATGAGTGGGTCCTGACACGTGTTGTCTAACACCAATAGAGTTTAGAATATCTGCAAATGCCAATCCCAATGAGTCTTTTTCATTATCTACATGAATATTAAAGTCACCAACAACAAGTACTTTATCTGCTGCTAGTACTAACTCCGATAGAAAATCAGCAAATTCTTTGATAAAGTCTGTATGGTGTCCTGGTGGCCTGTATACAGTAGCCAACACAAATGTCAACTTACATAATGTTACATAAAGTACCATCACTTCGAAGGAATTATATTTGAGAGACTTTTGACTAATACTATAAATATTACTATAAATTACAGCAACACCTCCCCCTTTGCCTTTCTGACGAGGATTGTGTCGATAATCATAACCTTGAGGGCTAGACTCATTTAAAGTAATGTAATCGTCCGGTTTTAGTCAAGTTTCTGTCAAACACAGCATATCTAGATTATTGTCTGTGATAATATCATTTACAATAAGTGATTTTGATGAAAGCAGGTTTTTATAAAAGCAGGTTTTTTGTTCCTTTAAACTATATTCATGTTAGCTTGTAAAAACTAATCATTTAAACATCCAGTCATTGAACGTCACACACCCGTGCCAATAACAAACTTAAAGGATTAGTTCACTTTAAAATGAAAATTACCCCAAGCTTTACTCACCCTCAAGCCATCCTAGGTGTATATGACTTTCTACTTTCTGATAAACACAATCAGAGAAATATTAATAAATATCCTGACGCATCCAAGCTTTATAATGGCAGTAAACGGGAACAATGAGTATGAGCTGAAGAAAATGCTTCCATCCACAACCACCCATCATAAACGTACTCCACAGGGCTCCGGGGGGTTAATAAAGTCCTTCTGAAGCGAAGCGATGCGTTTGTGTAAAAAAATATTCATATATACAACAAGTCATGAAGTAAAATATCTAGCTTCTGCCAGACCGCCTTCCGTGTTCAAGTTATGAAGAAAGTGTAAAGTTTTTCTCATGAGAACGTTTTTTTCCGTAAATTGAATAGGAGCTTTTTGAACTGCTTTTTCGCTTCAGAAGGCCTTTATTAACCCCCCGGAGCCGTGTGGTGTATGTTTAAGATGGATTGATGTGGATAGAAGCATTTTCTTCAGCTCATATTCGTTGATCCCTATCACTGCCATTATAAAGCTCGGATGTGTCAGGATATTTATTAATATTTCTGATTGTCTTTGTCAGAAACAAGAAAGTCATATACCTAGGATGGCTTGAGGGTGAGTAAAGGTTGGGCTAATTTTCATTTGAAAGTGAACTAATCCTTTAAACCCACTCTGCCATTACAGTTATCTGATGAAAATGAACTAAACAGTAAATCTGCAATGAATTGTTTTCACAAGCTTCAGTAGCCTATACTAATTCAAAATTAATTGTTTTCTATTTTGAAACATTTTGGCTATTCCTTTTTTATATTTTACATATGTAGTCTATATTTACAGACAATCATATAAATTCATATAACAACAATTGTAAAAAAAAGAAAAAAAAAAGCCTAGAACACTTTTGCAGTTTTTACGATCAGCTCACGATTCAACCTCTGTTTGCAGCCTTCAGAATTGACTGAGGCTGGGAAATGTTTAACCTTGTCGATCTATGAGTCACTGTTTTCCTGCAGGGAGCAGCAGTCTAAGTGTCTTAGTGTGGAATATATAATAGCACAGGCTTGTTCCATCAAGTAATCAGGGTAAGGCTCATTACACGGAGAAAGAAATAATAATAAAAGGGGAATGATAATAATGTTTTACGCTTTTAATTTCTTTCTAGTTGCATTGTACGGAACTGCCATACTGCAATCACAACTGTAAGGTAAAAGACTACATTACTTGTGTTTTGTGCTTTTGAAAACTTGGTTAAAAACAAATGTGCACATCACGTCCTATTTCTAAAGGGTGTCTAATTAGCATTAACCAGCAGATGGCAGCATATACATAGCGAACAGGTTTTAGCCACGCGCCATAACGAGCCCTTCAGTGCACGTCATTTTTATAACTGGAGACTTAGACAATTTTTCATCAGTCAATAAAATCAATCAAATGATCTCTATGTCATACTAATGTACTATTTAATAATAAATTACAGTATTAAACAACGAATATACCTGTATAGACTGTCTATTTATAACACCAATATAGGAATACCGTTCCTTTCTCCAAGGTCATGCGTTTCCTGATGACATCATAGTATCTGATTCTTCTTCACATGAAGTGATGATATCATGCTTTTGGTTGCTAAGTAATCCCAGGTGTAGTCATATCTCTTGTCTCCTTTGTCTGTTATCTGTCATTTGAGCAGTCTGATTCATGGAAATTTTTCTGTTTGTAGCTTCATTAACAATTAATGGGGCTGGATGTCTAGTATATATTTAACATATTTGCAGAGATAGGATTCCCAGAATAGTCACTGTGCCGCTGTAAAGATCAATGATACCTGAGCAAGCACAAAATGTATGGCTGCAATCAATTTAGCATGAAATGTAAACTGCATCTGGATGTCATAAAAATAGCAGCAAGCTGATATTTTTGGAAGCATGGATATCAACTACTGTCTCAATCTGAGAAATAACCAATATCGCCCAAGGGAAAGCAAAGCAGATAGAATCACAAACCCATGCTGTTGCTCCTTTGTTAGTCAGAGACACGGTCGTAAAAAGAAAATTTAATGAAATGTTATGTTATGGTGTTTTAGATGCAGCCTAAAACACCTGTTTTAGGCTGCACCTGATCCTGTTTATTTCACAGGCTAAGAATACACCATCAGACAACCATACACTGACAATTAGTCATATAATAGCACGTTTTGTTTTAATTTCACAGCTATTACAATGCTTTATTCAGCTAGTGATTATTCAATACTGTGATATCAGTATCTGCAGTCAATCAGTCAAAAAGTTGAGATTTAAATTGTTAGTCATTAAGTGCTCACCCTCACGTTACACATCCTTCGTTCATCTTCAGAACACAAATTAAGATATTTTTAATAAAATCCGAGAGAGGTATTATGACTCATCCATACATCAATATAATCAACACTTTCAAGGTCTAGAAAGGTACTAAAGACATTGTTAAATTGTCTGCAATGTGACTGCAATGTGCCTTAATTTTATGAAGCGACGAGAATACTTTTTGTGCGCAAAAACAAAACAAATATAACACATTTATTCAACAATATCTTCTCTTTTGTGTCATTCTCATAGGCTGTTTACGTCCAGTTCTACGTCAGAACGGCGACTCATTATTGGCCGGCTCCTGCATCAGCATCACACACACGTGTCGTGCTGCTCACGTGATCAGCTTTAGCCAATACTGAGCCGGCATTCGGCCGTAATTACGGAAGCCTTCACTGTGCTTACTGCGTCACCTGCGAAAGGATAATGACACAAAAGAGAAGAGATTGTGGTTAGTCGTTATTTTTGTTTTGTTTTTGAGCACAAAAAGTATTCTTGTCTCCTCATAAAACTAAGGTTTAACCACTGTAGTCATGTTGACTGTTTTAAAGATGTCTTTAGTACCTTTCTGGACCTTGAAAGTTTTGGTTAAATTGCTGTCTATGTCATATACCGCTCGGATTTCATCAAAAATATCTTAATTTGTGTTCAGAAGATGAATGAAGGTCTTACGGGTGTGGAACAACATGAAGGTGAGTAACTAATGACAGAATTTTCATTTTTGTGTGAACTAACCCTTTAAATTAATTTACTCACCCTCATGTCAAACCTGTATCACTTGTGATAAAAGATTTTGCAGACTAGAGTGAGGTGATGGTAAGTTTGAGTCTTAAACTGCAGGGGGCAGCATGTAGGTAAGATTAAATGAACCATGCCACATCTCTTCACAGGCTGATGTTGCCATGGTTACAAACAAACAATCCCACCACTTCACTTCTATATACCTCTGAACAAGCAATCTTTTGTCTTTGCACACCAGAAAATAAAAGGACACTTTTCTGCATTTCTGTGATGTGATGCTGCCACACATTTTTTTTTTTTTTGCCAGGTACGCGTCATGGAGAGACTGCATTGAAATTCTCAATCTTCTCAACCTTGATCTTGAACACTCATAGCCTGTCAAATCAGAGTTCAGTCACCATTAGTCACACCAGTGAAGCTATACACGCAAGAAGCATGATTACTGATCACGCTATCAATAACTCATCATCGTGCTCCCTGTGTTGGGGGTCAGGGACGGTTCACGTATCCACTCTGACATGACTGACTGGGTCAGTTACCAGCAGGGTACGGTTACAGGTTTGGCGGGGTTATTGCGAGTCTGTCCTGCTGAAATAGCAATGCTGAGAAGTGAGAGTCTCAGCAGAACCACAGGCATGCCTGTTTCGTGTACTATATGTGCCAGTAACATTGGCAGGGGTGTTAAGAGGGATTGTTGATTCCCACACACAATTTTCATTGATGAGAATTACTTTATTACAGTCTTGGAAGCCATCATCAGTCACAAGATTCTGTCAGTCTGGTGTTTTTCCCAGTGATGATGAGGAGGATGGTGACATGGCCTGGCTGCGCTCCGCTGGCACGTAGACCAAATGCTTCTGATTTGTTGATTCACAGTCGAGTCGTTTGAATCAGCATTGTCATAGCAACTCTGAACAGCAAAGCCGGTCATATTCCATGCATTGCGGTGTAGATGTATTACTGGCAAGGTGTAAAGGATATTCAAGACTGTACCGTCATGACATGGCTAGGAATATTTAGGAAATTACACAACCAGGGTGTTCCCCAAACCTTAGCAGGACATTTATAAATTTGGAAAGATTTTAGAATGCAAATGTGCATTCCTTTGGGATCATCCTAATAATCTAATACCAGCACTTACCAGAAATGATTCAAAGCCTTCTCACCATCCGCCCTTCTCTGTTCATTAGACAGGCAGTGTCATCTCACTTTTAAACCCACTGACTACATTTATATATATGATTTACTCTCCCCCACACATTTAGAAATATCTGCACATACACTGAGATAGATTTCTATAATTCTGTTGAATTCACTCATGCTGACCCAATGATGGGAAGAACAAAGTGGCCACCATGTCTGCTTTCTGTCTGTTGAAAAGCTGCCCTCTTGAACATGCCATCACATTAACCTTTCTCCCAAAGAACAACACTCAGATGTGTCAGAATCGTCAGTCTCCCACCGCACAGGTCACTTGTCTATTACACTCTGTGCTCACAGTCTCAACTGCTAATTAAACGTGTTTAGATGTTTCAGAGGTCACTAAGAGGTTCACATTTTGTGTGTGAGATATATATATATGTTCCTCTTGATGAAACAGTATAGCAACACCAAGGTCATGGCTTCAATTCCCAAGGAAAACAGATAACATATATACATTGAATGCTTTTTTATTATTATTATTAAATATTATTAAATAAGTAGTTATTAATTTATTATCAAGTAGTTGTTATCATTACAGTTAATCAAGAAATATTGTAAATTCATAGAGTATTGTTTCACCATGTTTTATTTTAGTGGTTTTATGTAATTCAATACTTTTTCAATACTCTAAAAGGAAATGGGGCCATTTTTATTTTATGAATAACTAACTGCTGAGCATATTTAATGATATTTTGTCTATTAAATCTATAAGCCCCACACTTCATCTTACAAATCCTAAAGTCATATGGGAAATATCTGCAATTTGTCACGGATTGACCAGACTCCAACGTCACTCCCTCCCTCCGAATACAGTCACCAGAGTATTGATCACCGCCACTTGTCAGCAATTACTGTACTTATCAGCCCCAGACATTACTTACCTGTCTACTTACCTGAGATATTTACCCCCTGCGATTTTTACCAAGTTCCTGTCTCCTTGTTTCCTCATCAGTTCTCCAGCGTTCCCGCTATCCATAGGACAAAAACTTTGTTTGTTATTAAGTCACTGTAGCAGTGTGTGTGGATATACTTACCATTTGGAGTTACATCCTTTATCTTTACCTACAAATCTAAGAACTGAAGCATTATAGTTGCTCTGCTCTTAATTTGTGGTCTATACTCACCTGTTTTGGACACTGTTCAATAAAGCTTTAAAGTGTTGTTATTCATCCATCTCCCTCTCAAGTCTGATATCTCCTAATTACATTTTTTTAAATGACACATAAAAATGTAATATAATTACATTTCTGGGCAAATCATAATATAATAAATAGTTATTATAGTTCAGCATGAAATATTGTAAATCATTATTTCACATTGTTTTATTTTAACAGTTTAATGTATAATTACTTTTAATACTGATGATTTTAACTAAGCAAAATGGGCCATCTTGTAATTTAATAATAACTTTACTGAGCATATTTAATGATATTTTGGCTATTACATCAATAAGCACGGCACCTCTATTAGAAATCCAAAAGACAGTATCAACCTAGTCTCATGAAAAGACGTACCGTAACAATATGTACATATCACTGCAGTTTCCAACAGAAATGAACACAAGAAGCAGTAAAACAGCAAGGCTTTTAATCGTTTTCATACACAGTTATGATTACAGGGTCAGATTATGGGTTAATAAAGACGCTTTTACCAAAGGGCACGATTTGTAAACAAATACATTTTGGACTTTACATCATTTAACCAGCTCCATATGTTTCACTTTTCTAATGTTACAAGCTTGCTCCGTAGCTCAGCTGATATGGAGTTAGAACGAGAGAAGCCTCGGGTACGAATCCGGGGAACGAGTCACGGTGAAAGAGATCAAAAACAAGCTAAAATGGCATACCAATGCTTTTTATGTCACATTTGCTTTTGTTAACACTATCGGGTAGGTTTAGGTGTAGTGTTGGTGGTTATTTTAAAACGTAATGGAGCATTAGCGCCACTCACCAGACATTTCAAATCAGAACTCTGGTGATACATATAAAACCAACGTAATAAAAAAAGGTACCATATTCACGTTCAACTGTTTCGGAAAAAAAAAAAAAAAAAACGCTTTTAGCGCCACTCAGTGGACATTTCACATTGAAACTGTCACGAAACGTACATGGCGCTACGTAATTTCGTTTTGCAAAAATGTTCCCACAGGTATGTTTTCCTGGGTTAGTTAAAAAAACCTCTCTAAATAATGCTGAAATAACACTGCCTTACAAGGGTGAAAGTCATTCTGTACTACTAAATATTTGTGTATATCTTTTTCCCAAGAACTCAGTGGAAAGGAAACTCATGCTTGTCACTGTCATCTTACTTCACATACTGAGCACTGTGAGGTTTTCCTTGAGGAACTCCACCGCAGGAGTCCATTACCACAATAGCATTTCTTCCTGGATGGCCTCCAGGACATACAGACTTTGACTGTTGTGTCACTCACTCTGCACTAAGCACTATCTCCCAAAACCCCAGCCACACTTAGGCCATGGGGGTCAGTCATGCAACCATCACAAGTTTCCACCAGAAGACCAGTTAGTCAAAAAATAGACGCCTCTGCCTTTTATAAATCAAAGCATCCCTATAAAAAGCGTAGCTGGTTGGTGGCGATGGTGGTGCAGCCCTATCTTTAGCTTTATTTATGCACTGGTGTTGACAGTAGCACTTGCATGCTTTCCAGTCACCATTCAATAGGTCACATGTCTGCCAGGTTGCTGGAAAGCACCACCTTGCGAGAAAAGCCTTTGCACGTGTGTTTCGCCAACAGTCGTAACCGTAACACCATTTTTAAACTTAACGACAAATCAGCTGCTCACATTCTTTCCATTCAAATACTGCTTACTTAAAAATGCAGTGCAGATACAAAAGCACTGTTGTACTGTTAAGATAAATAGTGGCAAATATTAGTAGTAGAGAATCTCTGTTCTGAGTGATGTGGTCTCTTTAGAGTAAAATGTATTAATAAAAAATACATCACTTAAAAATTAATTCCAGTTCAAATGGTAAAATGAGAGAGATATATGAAGATAAACCCAAAATAAAATAAAATAAAATTAAATTAACATAATAAATGTCCTCTATTGTTCAGGAAATTTTCACCAGGTAAAATCAAGGGGACTGAGGTTAATCCTGGCTCTTACTCTGTTATTCAACTTCAGTGTTTTCTTGGTAATGGCTGAAATAAACAGGAGACCTTAAACCAGTCTATTCATGGGATGCAGGGTGGCCAATCAAATATTATATGGGATTATTTGAGAAACAGCTGATCTCACCAAAGACAGATACAGCCTATGGTTTAACCAGAAAAACCAGAACCAGAAAAATGTCAGTTTCTGATCATGTTCCAATCAATTATTTTTTTAAGGTTGCAGGCTTTTTTTTTTAATTTTTTTTATACCAAACTATGTATAAAGATGATTTTCAAGTATGTTATGAAGGATATCATATAACAGAATGATATGATATACTATTTTATTTATGTGTGTGTAGAAATGTCCATAAATGGGGTTTTCCATTCTATACAATGTATCTACATTTTTCTTGGGGCAACATTTAATGACAAAAGAAGTGTAATAATGGGAGTAATAACTTGGCAACATTTTTCTAAGATTATCTCATATTTCATAGGAATATTTATATATAATTTCTTTCCCTATTCACTTGTTGTGCCTCCCCAAAATGCCTTATAAACATACATCTTGGTGTCTCCTACAGAGGACGTATGAAATCGATGTTCTGTTTAAAAAAAAAAAAAAAAAGAGTCATATTCTGATTTGAATCCCCATAATATTTTCATATATAAACATATATATATATATGTTTATTTATGACAATTTTTAAATTGCAATTTGAAAAATGTCAGATTTAAATGATAATTACAAAATATGATCATATTTCCATAAGAGTGCTAAATTTGATTGTTCATCCAAACATTTGTTATTTCTGAAAAGCATATTTGGCATCTCTGAAAACTGTGGCATGTATGCCTCAGAGAAATTTGCTAAAACAGAATGTCATATAGCAGACAAAAGTCTGTGTCTCAGGAGGATTAGGGAGCAGTTTACCAATCAAATGATGAATCCATGAGAGCCTATTTGTGCCACTTAGTCATAAATCTCAACTGAGAAACTGATAAAATCAACTGAGAAATGAATATATTAAACCTGTCAAGTAATCATTAATGAATAATAAATAAATGAAAAGTCAATTCATAAAAACAAATACCTAAACCGAAAATATATTTTTTTTGGGAATTGATAACATAAAAATATTTGTTGCTGTTATTGTTGTTGTTGTTTTTAAATATATATGAAGTTGAGATAATACCTGAATTTAATAATAAAATAATACCTGAACCTCAACGTTATTTTTTGAAAAATTACATTTTTCTTTCTTCTATTGCTTATGACCCTATTATTGATTTCCTAACCAGGAGGTGACACTCAATCTGCGGTCATTCATTTTTTAGAGAAGCTCTCATTGGTCAACAACACTTTTTAATTCATGCTTTTTGAGAATAATTTAGTATAGCCTAAGAAAAAAGTGTTCATTAACAAATAATGTAATATGAACAAACTTTGTCTTTTTATATTTCATCACCTTTATGTCATGTGCTGTAGAATACAAAAGGCTCATTTTCATACAACAGTTCAACAACGCTACTGTAAAGCTCCAAAAAGGACAAATTATTACAATAGTCCATATAACTTCTGATATAACTTTATTCCTTATAATTTCTAACATAGATATATTTTTTTTTTTAGGTTTATAGCCAGCTACATTTACATGATGGATTTAGCTTCATAGTTTGGATTCAGCAACTACTATAGTGTGTATACACCACCATTGTTTTTTAAATATTTTATAATATTGCAGTCCCTGAATTTCTTGTGTAGAAAATTTCCATGTGGACGAGCAGCCACCATGTACTGAGATGTCAGCAGGACTTCTGCTGGCCTCCAGGGTTTGGGGAGGCAGGGGTCAGGCAGGCTTTACAGGAGATCTAAGCTGAGCAGCTGTCCCACTAGCCTGTTTACAGTTTAATGCAGCCATATCGGGGCGATTGTTCCTGGAAGAGCACAGCACGATTAAAACCACTGATAGTTCCCTCACAGTGGGAGACAAAACGAAACTTTCAAGTTTGGCTCTCTGCCTGCCTGCTCATAAAAAAAAGGGTCAGAGGTCAACTGTGTAATGGGAGGGCCTGAGCAAATGGAAAAACTTCAAGCCTTCTACTTGTCACATTTAAGAGCCATAAGGTTCAAGGCCTCTCATCGGGGACAGAGAAATGTTGAATGGTGTTGCAGACCAGTGTTACACTGTAAACACTAATGCTCAAAATAATTAATTGTTTTGAATAGGACAAACTTAAATTAAACAAATTAGTTCAGTCAAATGAACTTTTATGAGTATTTAGCACTTTCTTTTTCTTTCAAGTTCACAGAACTGACATATTTTAAGTAAACCGAACTGTTTCATTGTCTTGAGTTTTATGAACTTATTTCTTTTAATTTAGACAAACTTAAGTTTAACTGAAACTGGGCTGGGCTCGAAATTTTAAAAATTAGTGCTATACATGTTTTTTTTTTTTTCAAGATTAATGTTAAGTGGGAGATTTGTGATTAATGTTTCGTTATGCTAATTTATAAGAGTTTCTATGTGGATTGTTGGAGAGTTACCATCATGATAAATGGTACATGTGGCTTGGTTTGAGACCAGGTATGTTAAATGTTTTATATTGCTGTACTCATTCAGCAAATTCTATACATGCTATTGCTAAATTAGCAAGTTAGCATTTTCTGAATTAGCTTGTTATAGCTAGCTAAGTTTCCACTAATAAAAATGTTTGCGTTTACATGATACATTATAATTTTAAGTTAAATGTATGAATTAGTTTGCTCCAATATTTCAATTTAATAACAATTAAAATGTATGAGTACAAAATAAAAATTCTACTTACTTAAACTTTGAATTTCGTAACTTAAAAAATTTGATGTAACTGATTGCCTCAATTTCTTTGAGTTTTGCCAACTTATTCGGGTTTACAGTGTTCTTTAGGATTATTTATATGCTATTGTAGTATTTATTAAAATTCTGAAAATGCTTTTATTTTTATAATATCAATTTTAATTTTAATTTAGGTTTTAGTAATTTTGTAATGTGCTTTTGTCATTTATATTATTTTTAATAATTCATTTTTAATTAGATTTTATTAAACCTATCCAGCTGTATTTCAATTAATGAAAATGATTTTAAATCGTTTTAGTTTCAGTTTTAGTTAACAGTAATAACACTGTTGTGGACAACAGCAACAGGATTTTGGGTTATAAAGTAATAGTTCACCAAAAATTACTCATGATCACGTCATTTCAAACCTGACTTTATTACTTCTTTGGAACACAAAAGAAGATATTATGAAGAATAAACTGCTTTTGTCCATACAAAGAAAGTCTGTGGGATCCAAAACAACATTGGCCCCCATGCACCCACTGCCTTTCATTGTGGAGGGTGACACGAGGGTGAGTATACAGTTTTAAAGGTACAGTTTTGGGTGAACTATCCCTTTATTTTTTCTATAAGAAATTCAAATTCACCTTTATACTGCTCCATTTTGAATCATCTAGAAGGCCAAATCACACAGAATAATAAAGAGTGAATCACTGTGGTGTTGGCACGCAGTAGTCAGTGTGGAAAATATCACAATGATAATGCACTTGGCCCACAAGCGTTCAGAGTAGTGGATGTAATCCCACACATAATGCCTATAAGTCTGCTCGTGATGGCCTGCGTTCACACCACCTAGTAAAGACTCAGACAGTGGGCGGCTTGTGTAGGCGACTGGGCATATGACTGTAGTAAGACTGAGCTCAGAGAGCTTTACTACCACCAGCAAGACAGAGCGGCCAGTGTGTGTAGGTGGGTTATATGCTGTCACTTTCGACAATCTGGCTCGCTCAGGAAAGAGTGATAGAAAAAAGAGATATATTAATCTGAACACAGAGCTGTATTTGTACTGAATATTTTCTGTCACATGGTGCATGTAACAGTTGAGCTGTAGCTCTTTATGTCTGGCCTCATCTGGAATGAATCTTTCCATTTTGCAGAAGGACACTTTGTGAGCGCACTGTCAAAGGTGTGGATAAACGCAGTGATTTAAGTGCTAGTTTTGCTCAGCAGGATATCGTCAGCACAAAAGAGAATGACATACAAAATCGTGTGTCGTTCAAAAGGGAAAAGAAAGAGAATCAATCTGAATTAAAGCCTCAGAATTGGGCTGTTTCTATGACAACCGAGACAATGCAGCGGATGTGCCCACAGAAAAATCAAACTTCCTATTCAAGGTACAGAAGAATAGCATATTTTCACTTTTATAACATTAAGATCACCCCTTGAGTAGGGGCATTCACTGTGCAGTACTGCCTATAAAAAGCTTGAAACTAAAATATAATGAGGCTATTATGATTGGGCAGTGTTGTACGCTCACATATTTCCTTGATTCACTACTTTCAATCAGGCTATGAATCACGGCAAACTATATCTCCAGCTGTGTGATCACGTCTCTATGTTAAAATCAAGCCAATCACAACAGCCACATTGTCTTTGGCTCTTATGTCACCAGTGTTGGCGCTTTTGTCATCAGTCTTGATAGAAAGAGAATAAACTGTATGCATTTAACCAAAGCTGAACATCACTGAGTTAAAAATATGAAGAAGTTTTGTTGAGTGAATGATTTTTACTTTGATTATCCATTAAAGAGTAAAGATCTGGCATATTTTGATGATGCATTAAACCATTTGCGCGTATAGTCGTGTCCTATGTGAGCATGTGCTGCATTTATTTTCCAGGTTTTTTTTTTCTTTTTTCTTCTTGAAAATCATATTTGAATGTGCGGCATTCAATATGTTGTATGCACCCCCTCAATGTAGAATTTAACTAGGAGGAGGACATTTAGCATCTAACTCAAAATAACTGCTTTCAACAGATCAATCTTTATTCATAAACAGATTTATTATGTATAAAAGTCGAAGAACATTTGATGTGAACCCCAAAAGGCTGCATCTAGCTTATAATCTCTTGAATATGAAAAAACAACAAACAACAAATCCATTTGTCTTAAAGTGGTGGAACATAGTGCAGAACAAAGTGCAGCCATTAAGATGCCCCAGCAGGGTAGTGTGTATCAAAAATTTAAATGAAAATAAATAATAAAAAAAATAAAAAAATAGAATGAAGAAAAAATTACACAGGACATGGGGGTGAGACAGTAGAGCTGTGGAAAGATTGCTCTCTCATCTCCTCCTTTTGACAGATTTATTCATTTTATTCTATTCATAAAGATGTCAGTTAAAGGGTGAAGTTATACTCTAAAAAATGCTGGGTTAAAAACGACCCAAAAAGTTGGGTTGAAAATGGACAAACCCAGTAATTGGGTTGTTTTAACCCATTCCTTTTTAGAGTGTATGTTTTAGGTGGGTTATTATGAAAGCAAAAAGCACTAAACAAGACTAATAACCTTGATTTATTAACCTATCCACAGTATACCCCATTTCCCAATAATATATGCCCACCGGCAACTATAGTTGCTGCTTGGACTTTTGACTAAGTATGCCAAAAACTATAGATCTCTTGTAAGATTTGTCCTGTTTGGATGATTCTAGAGACCTTCATGATTATGTAGATATATATATATATATATATATATATATGTCAACAAAAGATATTTATTAGTAACATGAAAATTACGTTTCTTTGGGAGGGTTTGCCTTCGCTGTGCTTCCTGGAAGTAGGGGTAGGAATCTGACAGCCTCATGTGACATTTTTTTTTTTTTTTTGTTGTTCTTAAAAATCCTTTATTTGGTTGTTTTCTTCCATGTCACTGAGACATAAAACATGGATAACATCTAGAAAAATACTTACAAAAGGAAAATGACAACTATACACTGCAGCAACTATAGTTGCCGGTGGGCTAAAATGGGTTAAGCAGTGTTGGTGTAATGCATTACTAAGTAAATAATTACTTAATTACTAATCTCTTGAAAAATTAAAGTAAGGGATTACTATTAATTTTTCTGTAATTTAATTAGTTACCTCTGATGTAATTGCATTAAGTACTAGAACAATTCTATATAAAACACTAGTGGATTTAACATAAAAACAGTAATGTCTAATAATAACCTTCTCCCTTTAAACACTTTGGTCAGTTTAAGAATAATTTATGCAGTTTTATATTATTGATTTGAAAGAATTAAAAGTGCAGATTTATGTCTATCCTTATATTGTTTAACTGATCGAGGTTAATATCGAGTTGCCAGGTTTTCAAACAAAACCCGCCCAACTGCTACTCAAAACTAGTCCAAAACTAGTCCCCCGGTTAAAACCACGATCTGTGGGGTAAAATCTGTGTTTTTGGTGGGGTTCCCCTGGTAAAATTCACATTCAAGGGGCTAAATATCATGTTATTTGGGGTCGCTTCAACCCGCGGACATGAAAAACAACCCACGGCAACAGTGTTAAAGTAGTCCAATTCTGAGGGAAAACTGCGGATTTGGCAACACTGGTTGATATGGGATTTAGAAAGTAATTATTAAGTAATGCAATACATTTTAGAGAGAGTAATTAGTACAGTAATCTAATTACTCTGTTGAAAATATAATTAGTAGCTAGAAATTAATTGCTTTTTTAGAGTAACTTACCCAATGCATTTAATGCCACCAGCCTAGCACTGAACATAAAGTTAAAGGATTAGTTCACTTTCAATTAAAAATTATCCCAAACTTTACTCACCCTCAAGCCATCCTAGGTGTATATGACTTTCTTGTTTCTGACAAAGACAATCTGAGAAATATTAATAAATATCCTGACGCATCTGAGCTTTATAATGGTAGTAATGCGCTGCCAAAGAAGTATGAGCTGAAGAAAGTGTCTCCATCCGCATCCATCCATCATAAACATACTCCACACGACTCCGGGGAGTAAATAAATGCCTTCTGAAGCGAAGCAATGCGTTTGTGTAAAAAAAAAAAAAAAAATCCATAAGTAAAATTTGTAGCTTCCGCCAGACCGCTTCCGTATTCTTCAAAAAGCTTACGCTGTATGTCCTACGCATTCCCTATCCAACTTACGGAACTGACGCGACGGCAGTTCCATTTTTTCCGTAATTAGAATACGGAAGGCGGTCTGGCGGAAGCTACATATTTTACTTCATAACTTGTTAAATATGGATTTTTTTTTTTTTACACAAACGTATCCCTTCACTTCAGAAGGCCTTTATTAACCCTCCGGAGCCACGTGGAATACGTTTATGATGGATGGATGTGGATGGAGACACTTTCTTCAGCTCATACTCATTTGGTAGTGCATTACTGCCATTATAAAGCTTGAATGCGTCAGGAATCAAGATATTTATTAATATTTCTCTGATTGTCTTTGTCAGACAGAAGAAAGGATGGCTTGAGGGTGAGTAAAGCTTGGGGTAATTTTTATTTGAAAGTGAACTAATCCTTTAAGAAGAGTTACCATGTAACAGTCAGCTGGTCATTAATGCAAAACAAAAACAGACAGGGTGTTCAGCAGTGTTATTTTAGTATTATTTGCATAGTATATAGTATTTTGAATTATTAGCTTATATTTTTATATTTTCAGTTATTTTAATTTTTGCAATTTTGTTATGTACATTTGTCATTTTTATTATTTTTACATTTCTAATTTTTCACTTTCAGTTTTAGTAATTTTAGTACTTGAACTTTTTAAGTTTCAGTTTTTCATCTAATATTTATGTTTTACTTTAAAGCGTTATACTAATAAATAATTTGAGTTTGAATAACTGTAATTTTATTTGTATATTATTTTAAAGCTTCTGCTAGTGTACACAACAAGACAAACACTACAACAATTTTACAACAAAACTGACCAATCAGAATCAAGTATTCCAGATAGCTGTGTAATAAATATAAAAAGCAACTTTCAAAGACTGTAGGTGCTGTTGCTGCATAGGCGGTACTGTTATACAGTCAACCCTTCTGTTCAACATGCTGGCATTTAGAGATCTTGACAAAGACAGACCATCTGATATGTAAAGCTTGTTGCATTCTCCACAGAGTAAAACTCACTTTAACGTAGTTAGCATGGCCAGGCACAATTTTCACTGAGCAGCAACTATCTGACATCATAATGCAATAACAGAAAGGTCTATTCTATTAGCCCCAAGTCTGTAGCTTTCTTTGAGAGATAACTAGGGCCATTAGCTGGCAGGCATTTTTAAGCAACAGGACCTCTTTCTGAAAATAGCAAATTACTTGGCCACATAAATTACAGTAAATGCCATCTACAATCTTATCATTTTAATGACAAAGTCTGCAGTGTTGTTATGACACAAATAATAATAGAGGTGCACATATTGAAGATCTGGCTGACGAGACAATAAAATGTCATTTTATTTTTGAAATACAAAAAAAGGAAATTACAAACCAATGCAGAGGTTCATAGTCATGGCTCTTGTTCTGTAATGTCCCTCAAACCCTCATTCTAAGCACTTGTACCTGTGGCTTAACAAATAATGGCTGAAGTGGCTCCGAAGTAAGTCTTTTTAAGGATTTGTGGTGTGTGTGTGTGTGTGTGTGTGTGTGTCATACATACACAACCATTTCTCTCTCTCTTTAAACACAATGACTTCATAGCACCTGGATTTCCAGTCAGGATTTAGCCCGTATCATAGTACTGAGACTGCTCTCATTAGAGTTACTAATGATTTGCTCTTATCATCAGATTGTGGTTGTATCTCTCTATTAGTGTTACTGGATCTTAGTGCTGCATTTGACACTATTGATCACAATATTCTTTTAAATAGACTCGAAAATTATGTTGGCATTCGTGGAATTGCATTGTCATAGTTCAAATCATACTTATCTGACCGTTATCAGTTTGTAGTAGTAAACGAAGAGATGTCATATCGATCACAAGTTCAATATGGAGTACCGCAAGGCTCAGTACTAGGACCGTTGCTTTTCACTCTGTACATGCTACCCTTGGGAGATATCATTAGGAAGCATGACGTTAGTTTTCACTGTTACGCTGATGATACTCAGCTCTATATTTCTTCGCGCCCTGATGAAACTTACCAATTCACAAAATTAATGGAATGCATAGCTGATATAAAAAATGGGATGACCAGTAATTTCCTACTACTAAATTCAGAAAAAGCAGAGATTCTAATTTTTGGACCAAAAACTTCTTCACGTAATAACCTAGAATACTGTCTAACACTTGATGGCTGCTCTGTTATGTCTTCGTCATCAGTTAGGAACCTGGGTGTGCTCTTTGATACCAATCTTTCATTTGAAGGCCATGTTTCTAGCATCTGTAAAACCACATTCCTCCATCTTAAAAATATATATAAACTACGACATATGCTCTCAATGACAAATGCAGAACAATTAGTTAATGCATTCATGACCTCAAGGCTAGATTACTGTAACACTCTACTGGGTGGTTGCCCTGCTCGGTTGATAAATAAACTACAGCTCGTACAAAATGCAGCAGCTAGAGTTCTTACTAGAAATAGGAAGTATGACCATATTAGCCCAGTTCTGTCAACACTGCATTGGCTTCCTGTTAAACATCGTATAGAATTTAAAATCTTGCTAATTACTTACAAAGCACAAATTCAGGCCAGTTGATAATACCTAGAATATCAAAATCAACCACAGGCGGTAGATCCTTCTCCTATTTGGCACCTAAACTCTGGAACAATCTTCCTAGATTGTTTGGGAAGCAGACACACTCTGTCAGTTTAAATCTAGACTAAAAAAGCATCTCTTTAACCTGGCATACACATAACACATTATCAACTTATGTTTTCAAATCCGTTAAAAGATTGTTAGGCTGCATAAATTAGGTCAGCCAGAACCGGGAACACTTCCTATAACACCAGATGTACTCGTTACCTCAGAAGAAGAATGGCATCTACACTAATATTAGTCTCTCTGTTTATCCCGAGGTTTAGCCGGATCCGGGCCGTATCCAGGTGAGATCGAGGACCTGCACCTTGACACGACCACAACGCAGCCCTGAAGTATCAGCAGAGATTGAGTCAACTAGATCATCCACTGTGAAGGCCTCATTGACACGACAGCCAGTCCTCAACAAACTGTCCATACCGACGTGATGAATAAGATCCTCAACTGGATGGAACTGGAATAAATACTTTGACTGTTGCGATCCCATCTGACTTATTATGATTCAGGCAGCTATCATAAAGCACTGTTCCCTGTTGGCCAGAGGAGAACTGGCCCCCCGACTGAGCCTGGTTTCTCCCAAGGTTTTTAACACCTGTTTGCCACCTGATGTCACCTGTTGGAGTTTGGGTTCCTTGCCACTGTCGCCTTTGTCTTGCTTAGTTGGGGTCACTTGACAATTGATATTCAACAGTGTTTTGATCTGCCTGCACTGACACTATTGTATACGAACTGAACTAAGCTGGATGATGACATCACTGTTTAGTCCAGTGCTGATATAGATAAATTAACTAAATGAATAACTATTGATTCTTACATTGGAATGAATCAATACTGAATTTACTTAAGATGGATAATGACATCATTTTCTTTAAGAGCTGCTGTGCAGCCAAAATTATATACCAGTTATCACTGTTTTGTTAGTGATAACTTATCAAAGCTGCTTTGACACAATCTGCATTGTTAAAAGCGTTATATAAATAAAGATGACTTGACTTGACATTTAAATTAGTCTGTGTATTGTTGCTCAGCCAACAATAACAGTTCCATACAATGCTACAGTAGAATGAAAAATGCCATAGCTTAGTTTGTTTGTATGAATGAAAAATTGAGCAAATTAGTTAAGTGAATGATTCAATGACTCACTCATAAAGAGAGGCTTTGTCCGAAATTGTATACCAAAATACAGTATAAATGTGTATGTAGTGGTTGAACTGTGCATCTCATAGACTTCCTGAAGATGCCCTCACACCACATGTAGGCTACTGACGATCTTAAAAACGGTCACATTTCTGTAGTTGTCACAAAATGTCATTCAGTGCAAGGTTAGAGTCAGCATTGTGTGTAGTTCAGCTGTAGTGTAACACAATACAGTTTGACCCATTATTTATGATTAGGACCCACAACCCTCACAGTGAGCAAATGCCAGTAATCACTAGTTGTATCACTGCTGCCCGACGGTAAGGTGGTTAAATTTAGCTCTGGCATTCACGTAGTTGCGAGGACTAACAGTCTGGAAACTCAAAGGTACATGCCTCACAGCATGTCACAGAGTAAATATCTCATGTACCTGACTGATGCAGAACTGCAAATTTGTAATTTGTTTTAATTAAATAGTTAAAATGTATTTATTTATTTACTTTAGTTAAACGTGCATTTAAAACAACCTGCAAAGTGAAATGTGTCAAAAAGGAGTCTTCAAACAGAGATTATAGTTGTTTGTTTGGACCAACAGAAGGCGCTATAATTGTGCTATTGTTTTTCTAACTGTACTAATTACTTGTTCACACTAGACTAGTTATGTAATTGAAAACTGGACCAGGTTGAACACAATGGATTTATCAGATATCATCATCATATTGTCATGTGTTGCGTGCTGTTTTTTATTAACATTGTCTTAAAAAACATTGTGCTCATGGCGCGAGATGCTGAAAAAAAAAAAAAAAAAACCTTTACAATGGTACAATATAGTTTTTCACAGCATTACACTTGTGGTCACTACACAATGAAAAAGAAAGTCGTAATTGTCCTGACTTTTTAAAATCACAGATGATAACAAATTTTAATATCTTGACTACTGAAATAGAAATGCCACAGTTTCAATTAAAAAAAAAAAAACTGAATATGTACAGCTCAGTTATATAGCTACTTATGCATACCTGTAAGTATTAAAAACAGTAACAAAAAGTGATATGAAATCTCAGGTCCTGCTATCAACAGTCATGCAAAAAAGGGCACCTCACAAACGATATGTTTGAGAGTGTATGGAACAGATATAAGCACACAAAGTGTTCCCAAAGAATAACACTATTATTGGGTAATGAAAATGTAAATGTTGAAGAGGACAACTGAATGAATATGCTGCATGAGGCTGTGCTAGAGGGTAGGGTGATCTGATTCTGAATCACTGAATAAATTGGATTTCATGCTTGTCCCTCTTCAAAAAGCTCCACGGGAGATTGCATCAGTCAATGTGGTGAGATTAAATATGCATCAGATAAAGAAAATTACAGGTTTTTCAGGTTAAAAAAGGCCTCTTCGATTTAGATGGCTAACCTTCACTCACCTTTTCCAATCTCAGCTGCGGTAAACAAGACGGGTCAACAGAAAGAAGTGGAGAGAGGCTAAGTGGCCGAGGCCCTATTAAATTAATCAGGCAGGCGAACACTTGGCTCATTTTGGATAGATTAAATAGGATTATAAATAGAAGGATGCAGAGTATTGCTGATGTTTCATCCTTCCCAAGTGTGAACACACGGCCTGTGTGGTTGCTGAAACTGGTAGGAGCAAGGATGGCCAATCTTGATTCTGGCCTGCCCACTGTGGCATCGCTTTCAGGTCACCAGTTCCTGCCTCCACATGTGTAAACAGTAAACGATAAGAGCTGCTTATGTACTCCGAACATTATGTTCTCTGAAAAAGCAGCGAAGAGTGAAGAGACAGTTAACAGAAAGAGAACAGTGTCCAGCTCTAGAAATGACGAATATTTTCCACAAAGTCATTTTCACCAAACCAACAGCATCATGGGTACTTCATCACCCTGAAACATGTTTATACGTCTCACATAGAGTTCACGGCTGCACTCGTCCTGGCCAAAAATAGAAACAGGACTAACATCTGACTGAGACATTTGGCCAATCACCACAGGACTCATACAGACAGACAGATTTTCGTTTTTGTATATTTTCAACCCAGGCTCATTGGAAAAACATGCCTGTGGACATTTCTGCAGAATTATACAATACAATACAACTTTATTGTCAGCCAAGCTTCCCAGATGGAAAAAAGTACACTTCTATAATATACTTAAAGTGCTCTATTTTCACACACTAATTTTGTACTTAACATACTAAAAACTCTTCTTAAATATTTATTAAGATAATCTTAAGAACATCTAATGTACTCAACTGTGCTATTTTGAGACACTATGAAATATGAACTAAAATGTGCTTTTAATATACTATCTCTGTATTTAAAAAATATTAGTTACCACTTGTAGTACTAAAGAAGAATTTTTAGTATATTAAGTACAAAATTAGTGCGTGAAAATAGAGCACTTTAAGTACATTATAGAAGTGTACTTTTTTTCACCTGGGTTGAAATTTCTCTTTGATAAAACCAGCAATACAAAACAAAACACATACTATACAACACAAAGGTTAAAATCACCAACACAATCAATCAATCAATCAAAAATGTTGGTTGTTGTATGTACTTTATGTATGCTATATTATGTTTGAAAATACATACCACCTACACTAAATCTAACCAACATTTAAAAGCAAACAAGAGAAAATAACCTATTTGTTGAAGCAACAGTGCCATTGTAGTTTGCTTTTAGTTTTTAAAAGAGCTTTAAAAAAAAAAAAAAAAATTATCGTTTTACAGGACTCGTTTCCGTGCGCTCGTCAATGCAAGTGCAATGCTTTACCAGGTGAGCTACCAAGCAAGTTTACTGGAGTAGATTGATGTGATGCAAATGTCAAAATATAACAGTTTCCAAAGCATGCACTATGGTAAAAGTGCTTTGAGGTTGTCATAACATTGTATTGTGCAGGGAACCCCATGAAAATAAGTCTTTATTAACCGTTAATCTTCCCCTGTAATGTAATGTATTGTGTGAACAGGAAAAAATGTTGTTGGTGTTTTACTGCCACTAGTAGTCATTTCAGCTGGAAACTGCAGTGAATTATATGTACACTATCGATACGTTTTTTCCAATGAGCATATATTTCCTCTTTTATAAAATGTAGAAAGCAAAAAAAGCTCACAGTTACAGCTGGTTGATAGTTTAATCTGGCCTTTTATCCAGCTGTACCGATCTGATCCTAAGAGAACTAAAACAAGGCCAGAGAATCTAAATATAGTTCCTGCCTTTCACAGTATTATTAGACTTGACCTACGAATGACTGGGGCTTTTTTGTAAATATTCTTTTGGGCTGTTGCCATTCAAAAACACAATCATGACCATTCATATCCCTCATGGGGTTGCTCGTAGCGAAATAATGTGTGGACAGTTCCAAAAGCAATTCATGCTTTGTAATACTTGCGCACATGCTTTATTTTAAGATTACATTAGGGAACGTCTGTATCGGGAACTCTGCTTGAAGGTAAATAATCAGCATGTTATTTTTGGATATTACTAATCTTTCTTTCTATTTCACAGGATGAACCTGGATGTGATATTATGATCCTATGCTTTAGCCAAATACATATAATAAATAAATAACAATAAATAAAATGTATCTTGGGATAATACACTGTTCATCTGCTGCCTGCGAATTATTGCCTCATGGCAAGAATTAGCAACAACATGACATGAATTGCATGGGGCAATGTGATGTGCTTACCGATATTTTGAAAAAGCTACGAAGGCTGGGGACATGACAACAGTGCGTGCTATACATTCAATGCCAAACAGGCTTCATTTACAGTCATAGCAGGAAGGCTGATGTTTGGAGTCACTCAGAGGAGTCTCTATTTTTGGCGCAATGAATGTCTATATATAGCATACTTGTAAGGTCATCTGGGTCACGTTCGCCAGTGTCATCTCACCATAAACAGGAGATGGCTGGCTAAAAGGGATTGTGGGTAATCTTTCCTGTCTCACTAAATGTGAAACTGTTTTAGGATGGTTGTTATCCCAAGGGATAGGATTATTATTCTCCATCTCTAAAACTGTTTGGCCTGAAGATGGCCTTAAAAAAAAAAAAAAAAAAAAAAAAAAACACATGAATGAGGTTAAGCTCTCTTGCTTTCTCAATGTTATTCTATCTTCTCTGCTTATATGAGTATCCAAACAAAGCTTGTTTATTTCAGTTTAACAAAATCAATCAGCTCAGGGAAGAAAAAAATCAAAATGTTTTAATCACCACTACCGTATTTATGATAGCAAGACATTCTAACTGGATTTCATTAAAATAGAAAAAATAACCTTTTTTTCCTCAGAAATTCATGAAACTTAATGTTTTTTTCTCTGTGCATATAAATGACCAAACAGAGCTTGTTTTCTAATTATCTTTATTTCAGTTCAATGATCACACAACTCAGAAGGGAAACAAAATTAATATTTAATTCATCAATCCAAAATTTTTTTCACTTACTACTTACTAATTATAATAGATAATGATTGCAAAATAGATCATTTAACTACAAAGCACAAAAACAAATAAATATGTAGACTCGTGTAGACTGATGTTTTGAATGCTTCACAATGGTACTAATATATATTTTTTTGTCTAATATTTTACTTTTTGCTAAAAAAAACAAAACAAAAAAAACCCTAAAACAAAGGTACTGTATCAAAAGTAAGCAAATTGGACTTTAAAACATAGAAATCCGTCAATGAGCTGATATTAGTTTCAAGACTGTAGGGACCAAATGACAGAATGGTCTCAAAAGCTCAGTAGTTACAGAGAGACTTTAAGTGGCACTCGTTCCTGGCAGCCTTTGTTTGGTGGTGTTGAATTCTGGTAGGACAGCCTCACAAATATAACAATAAGTATAATTCCTGTAAACAAGAACATAAAATGTGACTGCATGAACCACAAATTGTGTTATCCTCTTCCGTTTCCAATCATTTCAGGATGTTTTGAATGAGTTGTGTACGTGTCTTACCTATAACTCCCAGAGTCCCAAGCAAGATGCCCACTGTTGACTGAATAGTGGGCATGCCCTGAAGCTGTTTTGGTGCAGTTCTACAGTTCCCCCTCACGTTGCATGGGCAAACCGTCACTGTGAGTGAGACAATGAACATTGAGCTCTTTTTAAATGCATTAAAAGGGCAGTGGTTGCACACAGAGAAATAGGACGTATTTATGGAGCACTGGGTGAGGGTGATTGCATTGGTGAGGTCTCGTGGGAAACTAGAATGAGAGTCAGACAAGATGAGAGCATGACAGGGAGAGAGAGAGAGAAAGAAAGAGAGAGAGGTGCCATGCACCTGTGGCCATGCCATGCATCACTGGAGACTGTGTGAACAGGATGTTTCAGGAGAGAATCTATTAAACCAATGGATGTGAATGCATGACAACGCAGACACAAAAAGCCACAACACAGCAGTGCCATCTTTGATTTTTTTAACCGGAACAAAAGCGAGGCTGTGAGGGATAGACATACATCTCTTCAGTGGATTGTACTATTATTGAATGTGTTTTTGGATCGTTCTGCTGATGAAACGCTGCAAAAATATATTTCCAAGAAATTTCAGCAGACAAAATACTCCAGACAACATGAGCTAAGGAAAATTATAAGTGATATAGGAGCCTTCTACAGCTTTAATACAGATACAAATTACACTGTTAAATTGTTACACAAAAATCCTCTGACTGAACATTCATTAAGCTTATTTATACCTTTTAATAACACAAATGACGCGACATCGCTTGTTTATCACTGACGTGGATGAAATGCGTTTTATGTGAGAGATCTAAAATTAAACATGCTATTTGTGACCTCCAATGAATATTACGGCCTCCAGTGAGCCCATTTAACAGCTAATGAATGCAATGCATTAATGTAAACATGCTCTCGTCAATCGTTTAGTTTTATGTTAGTCCATGTGTGTTACCTGGCAGATTGATGAATGTGCTTCTGGGAGGAGAGCTGCTGTCTGAGATGGTAAAAGGTACGATATAAACCTCTGGAGGCAGGTACGGGACATTTAAAGACAGGTTGGTATGAGTGTCTGTGGAGAAATTGAAATTCCAGCTTATATTCAGCTATGAAAGATTAAGGTGACACTTTATTCTACTTCAGACATTCTGCAGTACCAGCTATAAGTAACTTTGCGACCACATGTCAACCAGTCATCAGAGTATTAGTAGACTGTCTGCTTAATATCTGCTAACACTTTATTTTGATGCTCCCCCAACAGACATTATACTGACTATAAGTAACTTTGCAAGAAGCCTACTTGTCAATTTATTCTACTAACCTGATCCTAAAAATCTACTAATACTCTGATGAGAGTTAGTTGACATGTAGTTACAAAGTTACTTGTCTAAAGTGGACTATCAAAATAACTAAGATTAGTCATAAAGAACAATGTTATTGTTATAACATAAACATATTAGCATTAGCAATGTGCTACAACATGTTGACAACATGCTAAAAATGCTAACAACATCTTAAAACATGCTAGCAACATGCTAAACATATTAACTACATTCTAAAATATATCAACAGTGTGATAAAACATTCTAGTAAGTTATAAAACATGCTAGCAATGTGTTAAATTATGTTAGCAATGCCTAGCTAGCTGTATAACCACCTTTATAAGCATCAGACTTTAAATTTTTAGATAAGGCTTTGTCAATCCAGCATCAAAGTTTGTCCTGACAAACTTAATGTCTCTAGTTATTAAAATAAGTTGTCTTTACTCTTGATATTAACAAAAAAAATGTATTAGGTGACCCAAAATTAAGTCAAGTGGTTGAGTAATGCTGCTGAGTAAATCTTATGGAAAAACTCCTGACTGGACCTAATCAAGATTTGGCTGTGTGACGCAGAAGCAAGAACTCAGTCCAGTAAACAAGGGGGTGTTATCAGTCTCTGCTTACTCTTATCTGTGGTCTAAGAAGCCCCACTAGTGCCCTTTGACACCAGAGTCTTTTAATGTGCTAGTCAACAGGGTCACCAGTAAACTAATACAGGATTATCTCTCTTGTCAGAGGTGACCAATATGTTGCCCATGGCCTCCACATCAAAAGCATACTGTTGGAACAACCTAAAGAAACGTATAGTTAATTCTACACAATAGACAATTCAACACAACTATCTCTCGGGCCTATTCATAGTTTATGAATGACTGGCACACAGACCTGGATGGCAAAACATCCATAGAACTGCAACACAGGCCTGTCAATTTCAACTCTGTTTTAAGCCATGAATATTTAGATCCCTCTCAAAAGATGAAAAACAAAGATATATGACCAAACTTCATATTTTGTACACTTGAAAATGGTTAATATGGCTTAATGTACTAGTGATTTTTAAAAGATCAAATTCAGTGTAGTTACACCTTATTGATGATGCATACTATACAAAGATGAGCCCAGAATATGACCGCAATGTACTAAATTGTACGTACATTGTTTTTGATAGGAAAATGCTTAATGTTAAGCTTTGTACATTGCATTTGTATTCATATTTTGGGTTCATCTGCTTGCCTGTAAATACAGTAGGCTATATATAGTTGTAGGCTATGTTTTTGGTCCTTCAATATCACTTAAATTTAAATTCTTAACATAATTCTGAGTCCTGGAATTGGAATTTAAAAGATATTTTCAGTTCTGAATGGTGCACAACAAGGTTATATATCTCCATTAGCCATTAAAAAGGATGTATTTGTGTATCATGAGTGGATATACAGCACAATTGGGACCTAGCGTTACAGATGACATCCTCGACACGCTCATTCATCATTCTCGTCACACTTTCATTATAGAGCAGGTAAAGTTGTACGAGTGAGAAGAGAAAGAAGAGCAAGGAGAGAAAGAGAGAGAGAGAGAGAGAGAGAGAGAGGGAGAGGGAGAGGTGAGTGGAAAATAAGGAAACTATCTGATATCAAAAGATCAATTAGATAAAAAGTCAATGGAAGTACACATTTACCTTCTCAACCAACTGACCCTAGCTGCGAGATCATATAAAGGCAACATAATTACAATGAAAAAAGAAAGAAAAAAAACCCCTGAGAAATACTGAGAAACGGACCAAGTAGAAAAAAAAAGAGAGTGTGTGCAAAAAAACAAAAAAAACTACATTTATTTGATTCTGGTTCATGACTCAGACGCTGCAACTAAGTCAACCTGCTCACTGGCATCAGCTTGGCACATTAATGACGCCTAAAGCTATCAGGAAGAGAGCCATTACGCTTATTACATCCAAGACAGAATCATCTGAAGACACTAGACTTGGAAGGCAATTTCCTTCTTTGTCAGTACACTCTTTTCCCCAGACCTGCATTGTATGTGATTCAGCAGGTGGTAAGCATTATACCCAATTCAGATGACGTCTCAATCTGACTGCATGGACTCTACAGAACAGCAGTTTTTTTTTTCTTTCTTCATTTTAAATCTCTAATTTTATCCACATTGACGTCACTGTTAGAGGAGGTCAATGTAACCAGGCATGTCAGTGCTATTGTGATTATAGAACGATTTAGAACATTAAAGGGATCATGAACTGCATTTTCAAAAAAAATTATTTTATGTTTCCTGAGGTGCACTTATAATGTCAGTAGGATTTTTCCATCAAAAATGGTCATAATTTAGAAATAAAAGGCCATTTTCTACCCTGATTTTAGCCGTCTGATTTGAACACTGATGTGAACACTCGTTTTTACAATTACAGCTGTTGAGATTAACTAATTGTGAAAAGTGCTGATTATAGCATTATATTTAGATCTACTCCTGTGGCATAAAAAGGCTGCAGCGATGAGCATTGTAGCCGATCACAGTCGTGTCTATTGAGTGCTTGAATGCAGTGATCTCGTCGATAAAACTCTCACGGGTCCATATATCTTACAGTAAAAGTCTGTTTGCAAACCCTGTGCCGAAATGTGACTGCTTTATCAAATAATCCACAATGAAATGTACTGAACAAACCAAAAATCTCTACTGAGACAAAGCTGAAAATAAATGACCACTTTCCTAGCATTAAAATCCTTTGAAAAATCAATCAATGACTTTGGAATGTTATTTTTAGTCCAGCGATCCTGTATCACTCTTCTCTCCTCGTCTCACTTACTTGCCAGTGGGTGGGGCCAAATATGCGATGATGTAGAAGTAGGCGTTGATCTGATCTGCAGAGGCGGTCTTTCATTGCACTATGACGTCATAATGTGACAAAATTCCAAACAAGTCATTTCTGAGCTTGGATTCGATAAAAAAAATACTTTTAGACTAATGAGGAAGTCTTTAGTTCTAAAACTTACAGGAAGTTTTTATAGTACAATGACCTCTTACATGTCAAAAGATCATTCATGACCCCTTTAAGGGAACTAAAAGTGAGTGAATCTCATCTGACATGTATTTTTGTAATGACTGACAGACAAATAGATATTCAGAGACGGGTCATGTAATTCTTGGGTGACAGGGATGATTTGTCATTTCACATTCAACTTTAGTATTACTCAATAGATCGAGCGGCTGGAAGTGGGTGAGAGGAATAGACAAACCATTGATGGGAGTGAGCTTCCAGTTGCGACGAACAGTGGTGTCACTGCGGAGGGAGAAGTTGAGCCTTCCTCCATGCTGGGGCCCATCGCTGTCCCGAGAGGCTAGAACCAGAGCCTGATCCTCCCAGCGAGGTGTGCACAGGTACTTCCAGGAGTAATCACCCACCAGAACTGGGCTGTTGTCATTTACATCCAGAATGTGTACTGTCACTAGCGTGGAGGCAGACAAGGAGGAATTACCTGAAGGACAGAATAGGTGACAAAATATGAGTCATTTTAATCTCGAACTATGTTTAGTGTGTATTTAGTCTGTTTATTTTAGTATGTTACTGTGTCATAAACTCTTAAAGGGATAGTTCACCCAAAAATGAAGATATTTTCAACAATGTTGGTAACCAAACAGTTTTGGTGATCATTGACTACCATTGTATGGACAACAAAAGACAGCAATATGGGGAGGAGGAATAATGACAACTATACTGAAAATCCACACAAGTTTCACACACTAACATAGACTAACCATGTTCCATACACTTTTCGCCCTTCACTGCACGCCAGCGACCACTCCCCCGTTGTTGAGAGCCAGACAAGCATGATTGTGTGCTCATTCTCTGGGGGAATACCTATTGTACAGTCCAAACTTTGATTGATGTCTTTTCGACAAATAGTATTTGAGAAAAGTGGGAAAAATGTATATGGAAGATGTTAAGGGTTAACGGTGTTCCGTACAGGCTTACAATGACGTTCCGTACAGAGCGGATAACTTGATTTCAATGGCGAAAATATAAATTTAACTGATCAATTTTGAGCTGTTTATTTATTTTAACTGAAGAAAACATCATTTAAATGAATTAGACAGGTGAATACCTTTTTATTTGGTTAAAATGTAGATTAATTGCTGCTTTCATTAGCTAGAGGACCATGCGAGTTTGGCATGATTGTGTCTTCTATTAATTATGGCATCTGAGTTAAGCATGAACCATGTGAAATGTTAGTGAATAATGTTACCACATCTTTCTGAAGAAAAAGAAGAACAAACAATTTGCATTGATTTAAAAAATTTAATGATTAACCAATGTGAAAACTTCCAAACATAAATGATCAGGATGCACTGGTGTTTGCCTGTGACAGGCTGAGAGTGGCGCCAAGCGGTCATTGTCCGCAATTGACATTTAAAAATTCCCATTTCAAAGCATTTATTTAACAAAAGGTAATATATTTAACAATTTGTTTACTTCATAAATACTGTCATACTGTGAGAAGCACAAATTAAGTCGAAATGTAAATTTTCGCTGCTCTAGTGGTCTCCCCACCCAAGCTGCAGTCTGACGTTTATCTTGCCCACCGTCCATTTTCAAGCGCAGTGGGCGCACCTTGCAAACTTACTAAAATCTCATTGGAACAAACGGCGGGAGCATCTCTGTCTTAATCGGGGGTGAAAGATGAAGAAAAGATGACGACACAGATATATAGTTTATGTATGACCTAGAAGTATTTATTCAACGATCGGTAGTAAAAGCTCATCTATACAGAACATCGTTGTGTACGGAACATTGTTAGTCTATGTTACACCACAAAAGCTCCATTATACAGTGGATCAAGCCATGCATTATTAATCTACTATGTATAAAGAGAGATGCAACCCCAGTCAGTGTTTAGTAGACAGTTGGTATAATAGAGCTGCTGTTTCTTCACTGCAGTACACATTTAAAAAACAGAAGTTTTAAAGCTGGCATTAACCTGATGCAAAATATTGGTCAGGGGATACATTAAAGGCTGTGCAGATTATTGAGATTAGTTCTACAAAGCTCTAATTTTGAAGTTTAAGAAGTTAAAGAAATCTTCCTCATCCAGCCCCATCAGAAACACACGTGGCCTGGTCAGCTCACTCCTCACCAGTTCCCTCCACATACCCCTCCAACGAATCTGCTAATTTCTGCTTGCCTGTATTTCCAAGAGGATGCAAACGGGCTTCCAACAGCGCTGACCTGGGGGCCAAGTTAGTAGACCCTATGTCAACATCTGTCAGGTCAGCACTAAAGTCTGCCTCCCGTCCAGCTACAGCTGCTAATGCCACTCCAGAGCCTCGTCACAAAATGGCCACCTTCCCAGAGCCTTGTCACAAGATGGCCACCTACACGCCTGAGCCTTCGGTCAAGATGGCCGTCGCCACGCCTAGAATGGAGCTATTTATGGTTCAATTTCGGCGACCAGTTCATTAGAATGATACAAACTAATCCCATGGCCAGGACTCATCTCGGACACTTTTAATATTTGCAGAGGCACGAGACAGGGGTGCCTGCTTTTCCCCCTCATGTTCAACTTATCAATAGAACCTCTGGCACAGTTCATTAGACAGTGTAAACTTATTACTCTGATTCAGTTAGGCTCATAAATCTATTCTATCTCTGTATATGCAGATGATACTTTACTATTTTTATCTGATCTACAACACTCACTTCCTATTGCCCTCCAAATCATAGATGAATTTGGCACACTATCTGGTTTTAAAATGAATCATTCTAAAACTATTTTGATGCCTCTCAACTCGAATGGTTTTAATTTCTCTATTCCAAAGAGTCTGCGTTTGCGATAGATTTCCTTCTTCCTTTCCTGCAAACATTAATGCCTTTACATGCCGCGCGAAATCGGGGTAAGAGCCAAAAAAGCTATTTGTTCCGACCGGTTTATGCTTTATGACCAGTTTAGGACCTTACTCCGATAAAAGAAAACAAGTTACCGCGTTTACATGACCACGTTCGTTGTCGGCTTATTAAGCATAATCGGCTTAAGGACGTGCATGTAAACACACTCATTGGTCCCACTGCTCTCAGTTATGAAATGGTTTGATCCTTGTTCACAGTCTTCATGGAAACAAATAGAAAAAGAGCGCATTTCACCAATTCATTTGCAAGATTTTTTTATTTTCAGGCCTTTAAAACAGGAAGTGCTCATTATATTATGGTCCTATACTTTCCTACACTCTACAAACATTTAAAAAGATAGAAGCCTGTTTTTCTTCTAAAACTATATGGCATGCTCATACTCCTATTTGGCACAATTTGAATTTGCTTTCTGGCGGACAGATTTTTGTGCAGCCATCCTGGGCTATAAAAGGTATTCTAAGGTTAAATGACATAAAAGGAGAGGAATCAACCCTGGATTTTCAAGACTTAATTGAAAGATTTAATATTTTACATAACACTTTTTTTTTAATTTTTAAATTACGTGCCGTGTTAAAGGCCCATAACGTACCTTGGGGTACAAACCTTCAAACTCATTCAGTGGTAAACTGGATTTGCAATGCACCAAGCACAGGAACTGTTTCATATTTTTTAAGGGCCCAGGCACCGATGCTGTAAGGACCCTATTGTAATTGCTCGGCCAATTATTCTTCTTCTCCGAAATGAATCACATTTTTGAGAGAGATATTTTGAATTGAAGTTTTTGCCATTTCTAGACGTTGTACTTTAACAAACTCCTCCTAGAACTTTAATCAGAAAAACATTATATATATATTATTTGGTCAGTCTAATTTAAAGGCCTTGGCGACGTTAAATTGCGAAGATCTTGAGTTTTCACTGAAGGGACTGAAGACATCTACATGCCGATATTCAGTTACAGTCATAGCACCACCTGCTAGCAACAGGAAATTACATGTTTTACACTGTGATTTACTCCTTGTAGTGATTTAACCAGATCAACATCATATTTGGTCATTCTAATCTTAAGGACTTAGCAATGTTAACTTGCGAAGGTCTTGAGTTTTTCGCTGGAGGGGCGTGTCCGTGGCGGCCTGACAAACTCTGATGTTTTCACCATGAAAGAGAAAGCTGTTGTAACTCAGGCATACAGTGTCCGATCTGCCCCAAACTTCATGTGTGATAAGAGTCCTGGCCTGAAAACATCTTAATGCCAATATTTAGTTAGTCATAGCTCCACCTGCTGGCAACAGGAAATGGCATTCTTTGCACTGTAATTCACTCCCAGAAACATTTGTATATGCCATGAAGTACCAAACTAGAAACACGTTGAATCATGCAACACTAAGTGATAATGTATGCGATTAACGCCACAAAACAGGAAGTTGTTGTAACTCAGGCATTCAATGTTCGATCTGCTCCAAACTTCACATGTTTGATAATAGTCCTGGCTTGAAGACATCTACATGGCAATATTCAGTTATAATCGAAGTGCCACCTGCTGGCAGCAGGAACTGTGGTGCATCAAAATGACTTTGAACAGAGGGCGATATTCATTTAAGCGGATAGAGGAGAAATATGGCAGTTTTCGAATCTAATGTTTGCTGTCAGTCAACACCTCGGTGGATACTGTACTTCAGAATCACAGATTCAATGTCTTGGAAGTATGTTCAAAATAAGACTTTTCACGGGAAAATGTCTGAACATGTAAGTTACATTTCTGCCACTTTTGTTCTGACCAACTGAGCTATTTATTTCAGCTGCTGTGAGAAAAGGCTATAAATGATCCGCTACCAGTATCATCCTATATGCATAGTCTACTAGCTGGGACTCCTTCCTTTCTGTTTACAGATGTGATGTAATGGCGCAAAGGCTGCATGCTCAAATTCTAATCTAAAGGCCTTAGCAATGTTACATTGCAAAGATCTTGAGTTTTCACTGAAGGGCGTGTCCGTGGCGGCCTGACAAATTCAGATGTTTCGCTATGAAGGAGGAAGCTGTTGTAACTCAGGCATACAGTGTCTGATCTGCCCCAAACTTCACATGTTTGATAAGAGTCCTGGCCTGAAGACATCTCTATGCCAATATTCAGTTAGTCATAGCGCCACCTGCTGATAACAGGAAATGGCATGCTTTGCACAATAATTCACTCCCAGAAACACATTTAAATATGCCATGAAGTACCAAACATACTAGAAAACACATTAAATCATGCAACACTTGGCTAAGTTCTAATGTTTGCGATTAACGCCACAAAACAGGAAGTTGTTGTAACTCAGGCAAACAATGTCTGATCTGCTCCAAACTTCACATGATTAATAATAGTCTTAGCCTGAAGACATCTACATGGCAATATTTAGTAATAGTGCCACCTGTTGGCAGCAGGAAGTGTGGCACGTCGAAATGACTTCGCCATATTTCAACTGTATTTACTCGCTAACATGCATGTCACCCACTATTCACTGTTTTCCTAAGGCCACCGGGGGGTGGTGGTGGCCCCGGGTGCGAGGACCCTTTCATTGCTGCTTGCAGCTTTAATTATTCATCTGTTATTTTTATGTATTTATTTTATCCCATTTTATTTATGTCTATCTTGTATTATGTTTACCTGTCTGAGTCCTGTAGAGTGCAATGGGTTGGGTGAGGGAAGGGGGGGAGGTTATGGGGGTAATAGTGGTCTAATAAGTTTTTCTTTATAGTACTGCAAAATGTTTTGGTAAGCTTTATAAAAAAAACTAAAAAAAAAACTGGGTACAATACAGTAAATTCCTTGAAAGTCAGAAGCTCTCATATACCGAGGTATGTGTATTATTTTTGCCTTTAATTTATAGTTTCTTAATTTCTCTCTCCTCTTATGACAACACAGGACCAGGAGTTGTAAATCATATCTCTTGTTCTTGTCTTATCTCCTCTCTCCTTTTTTTCTTCCCCGTAAACATTTGTGACTGAGCATTCTGGACTGGACTGATTTCTCATCTGAGAGCATTGATGGGAAAGAAGGTAATTAGAGGGTGAACTGTGTGATCTTCACAGTCTTTGATCTGCTCCCTCCGTTCAGGTGTGAATGTGGAATTCTGTACCACACACACATGCTACAACAGCTCAACTGGTGACTCATTCACTGCTACTTACAGTGTCTGAGATTTCTCTCACAGCATGTGGATGTGGTCCAGAATTTTCTATGAGATTTGATACTGAAAAGAGCCTGTCACAGCGTTTTGAAATGTCAAGTGTCTCGGCTGCACTGATGATTTTGAAAAAGATTTTCCCAGATGTCTTGCACTGATAGCCTCTTTTTCTTGCACTTGCTCTGTATAATAACTTCAGTTTGATGGACATGTTTATTCAAACAAACAACATGAATTGACAGCCCTCCACAGTGAGTGCACAGCATGAGGAGGGAGAAAAATATCTCTTACGCCCATCTTCAGCCACCACCTCCATGGTGTAGGTGCTGTTCTCCTCTCTGTCTAAAGCCTGGACTGTCTTGAGCTCTCCTGAGTACTTTCCAATGGAAAAATATTTCTTAGTGTCTCCTCTCAGCGAATACCTGAGGAAAGAACAGTCAGAGTTTGAATGTCATATTCTCTTTACTAATCTAACAATTATAACATTATTGAATATAATACAAAAAAAAATAAGACATGGTAAGACATGCAGAGTTTTATGAATTTAGCCAATGTCATGTGATTACACGGGATGGGATCAGTATAAATTCCTTAACTAAAAAAAACAAACAAAAATACTTCTTTTTTTTTTGCATTTTAGATTTTGAAAATGTGGTGTTTGAGATTTATGTACATAATTATATAATTTGGAAATGGGTTTATAATTCTGTGAAACCTGTGTATCCAAACAAAAATAATGAAAATGTATGAAAAATGTAATAATAATAATAAAAACGGAATATCAGCACTCTATTGCAATTTTCCCAAATAAAATCACATTTTTACTATGAATACATTAACACTGTTTATGAATTCATATTATCCTTTGTCTACTACTTATTTAAATTAGTGAAATGTCACTATACCTGATTGGATGAGAGTCAGGGTCATAACCTCTGATTGTGGCAATAACACGTCCCGGCTCTTCCCCTTCTCTGACAGTGACTTCATAGTGGCTTTGAGATAAAACGGGACCTTCGTTGATGTCATCAATAAAAATGGTGACAGTGGCTGTGGATGCTGGTCCGTATCTGCCTCGCACCAGAGCAACTGGGTTCTGCGCGCTCAGTACCAGTATGTACTCATTCTCCCGCTCAAAGTCCAGCACCTACACACAAGTGACCAATGAACGCACTGTACATCACATATTTATTTATTTGCCATGCTCAAAGGATGGTTTCAAGGGAAAATAATGGCACTCTGTAATTATGAAAATAAAAAAAAGAACAAAAAGCAATGCTCTGATTTTCACAAGCAGCTCCCTGTACTAGCACACTGTAGACCAGGACAAAAAAAAAAAAAAAAAAAAAAAAAAAAAAAATCACAAAATCAGAGAGTGTCAGAAATCAGAGACTAGTCATCACAATGTGTCATTTCTGAAGGTAAAATGTGTTCAAATCAGGTTCTGAGTGACCCATTGTATGCTGTGATGTCATTCATCAGACTGAAGGTCAGACATTTTTCTGGATGCACACAACATGCTGATGTCACTGACTGTATGTCATACACTGGGCTGTCTTCCAGGAAAACATAGCTGTAATACAAAAAGGTAACAGAGTGGACATAAATGTCGATTTGGAAGTAGGTGGTAATGACATGTCAAAACGGTTTTTTTTTTTATCCCTACCAGTAATTTTGATCTTTTCCATTTTCATTTCTCATTTAATTTAATTCTCAACCCTTCCGCTTCAATGTGTGTTTGCTGAAAAATCAACAACAAAAATAATCCTTACTATAATTGAGAACAAAGAAGAGCGAGAAAGGCAGACAGAAAGAAAAAGACTAATGCTACTGACTGGAAGTGAACAGCACTGCTGTTTTTCCCCACTAGTAATATTAAATCCAAATTTCACTTAATTTAATTAATTAGGCCACTTTATCCACTTGTATTTTAAAGAGCAGACAGCATTCTGACCAGACCCTGCTGTTCTGTCATTCTTTGCCTATATTACAGTTGTCATCCCATGCCAACCCATCAGTTGACCAGTGTACAACTAGGATTTACAAATCAAACGTAACAAGGACAGCCAGGAACCTGGTGGCAGTGTTCGATGAACATTCCATTGGCCACTTCTCGCCAAAGGCACAGTCTTGCAGGTTCATGCTTTATGAAATCAGAAAATCAATTCCTTTCTGAATAAAGTATTTGCAAAACACAAATCAACAAAGATATAAAAAGTTATATAATAAATACAAAGCCACTTTCTAGAAGCCTTGTACTGTTCTTGTGTGGTGGAACAAGTTTCCAACCTCCACCCAAGCTACTTATCACAATCTTCAGGAAGCAAACTCTTATTGTTGTCTATTTTCTCAACTTTTCTGCCTTTTTTTTTTTTTTTTTGCTTCTAATTTATACATCTGAAACTTTGCATTGTGGTACTGTGAGGCTGCGTGTCCACCAAAGTGTTTTTAGCCAGCTGAAAACGCTAGGCGCTCTGCTGAAAACGGCTATCTGTGAGCGCTTGAGAATACTTCGGCAGCACAGTGGGGTTTTTTTTTTAGACGCTTTGCTTGCTATGATACAGAATATCCCAATTGTATCCTCATTTCACAGATAGTTTGTTTCTGTACTGTTTCTATATAAAAATGTCGATACAATGTAAAGTATTTGCTCTGGTTCTTGTTTTAAATTATTTTGTTCCGTTATTATGCTTGTTGTTGTCATCTGTTGTCGTTTTACAAGCAGAATGTGGCGGTTGGTCGGTGTTGTATTTTGTCCCACCCTCCTCCACTCTGATTGGACGGCTGGCTAAAAAGTAGTCTCAGCCTCAGACGTCACGCCCACGGACTGCTGGCTGAATGTCTGATGCATATGGCATACTTAACTTGAAACGCTTCAGGAATTTCAAAGTCGGCTGGTTGAATTCTACAGGATGTCCGGGAGACGTTTGTGTCGCGTTCTTTAATGGTCCGCCTGGAAACAAATAACGTGACGCCAAAACCCCTCATGGAAAAAGAACGCTGTCATGTTTACAACTGTGAAAATAAGCACTTACCAGGATCAACTAAACGCTGGATTTTCAAAAGTATGTGAAGATCTCCTTTGCTTAAGTAAACTTGCACAATGTTCTTGAATAATTTATTAGATGCATGCTGGTCTGTTATTGTAGAGACATCGATTATAAATATGACTAAATATGACGCGGAACAAAACACTGAGCGCTTAGCACTTGAGCGCTTAGCACTTGAGCATGAAAAACACGCTCAGCACCTCGTTACACTCCTGCCGTTTAAAAAACAGTGCTCCCATTGAAAACAATTTGAAAAGTACACTAGCTTTGGTGGACACACGGCCTGGACAAGAAATGAGCTGTTCTCAAATCCTCAGCCAATCGCTGCATAAAGTCAAACACAAAAAAACATTGTTTATAGCTCCTGACAACTGTAAAAACATCAGCCCACTACTCTAAAATGCTTCAAGGCAACAACAAATTACAATTGTTACTGTTGTTTTCTTAAAAACAGTCCTTCTACTTAAAAAAATACAGAAAATATGTGGTCTCCAGCATTGACTGTCCATGCTGCAAACATGACATACTGTAATTAGCACTAACTAAGAATACAATACAATTACTTAATTACTGTGACACAGAACAACATCTGAGAGAGTTGAGTAAAGTCAACGAGAACACAGATGAACACAATGTAAACAAATGGCTTAGCTCCTTGACATACAAGTATATATCAGTTGAAATGTCACCACCTCCCAGCTTGCAATCTAATGTAAAGCTATTAGAACATGAATAAAAGAAATGGATCAAACTGGTTGTATATCACAGACAGGGTGGACAGAGTTCAAGATCAAGGGAATTGGTGACACTAATCATACGCTTGTGGTGACCCTGCAGTGGAACAACTGCATCACCTGGAGGGAATGTAGGTCATGGTGAGGATCAGGCCTTGAGCCCCGGCTCAAAGACATTAACCAACTGGGCCCAAAGACATTTCTAGTTCACACAGTTTTGTCTTACAGTAATTTTGAAAAGTATATACACAATAATAATCATTAAAAAAAAAAAAAAAAAAATCATGAAATATGTTGCTGATGATGAACTCTTGGGGGTTGAATGGTGAACAACTTAACACTTAAACTTCATCCAGGCACTTAATGTTACCTATAAAAATATCAGCTTGTATAAATGAAACTGTTCGGCGAAGGTAAACACAGAGATAATTATAGTAACTCAAGAGTATGAACAATCATACATTTTGACAATTTGACAATGAGCATCTGCAGTATCAGTCCCATTCTGCATGTGGTTCACTTGAATGTGTTTAGAACTTTCCGACAGAACATCAATTTCAGAACAAATGTTGGATAAACAAAGAACAATCACATTATGTCAGGGTGATAACTCACCTTTTTCCCCCTAATTCATTGAAAAAGAACAGACCAACAAAAGATTTTTTTTTTTTTTTTTTTTTTTAAATCATTAGCTACTCTCAACCCTCATTTCAAACACTGTTGAAAAGTATTAATGTACTTTAAAGCACATTCTTCAAAACAAGTGCAAGGTTATCTACATTATGAATGGCAGTAGTATAGTCAGGCAGAGACGATACCTTATCAAGGATGAGGGCAGCTTCATTGGTTTGTCTGTCTGTCACAAGAGTAAAAACCTCCTCCTCATTCCCAGATTCAAGTCTGTAGTCCACCTGCCAGCTGTCTCCACCCCACTCATCCGCGTCCCATGCTGACACTACAGTTACTGTGGTGCCCACTGACGAGTCCTCAGCCAGGTGGAAGGGTCCATACTAGAGAGACAGAAACAAATGAAAGATTTCTAAGATACTTAAAAATAAAGGTTCTTTATTGGCATTGTGTCACAGTTCCTTTGTGTTTGGACTTTGTTTTAAGTATCTCCCTGCTTGAGTTCGTATTTGTTGTCATGGTTCCTGATTTGATTGTGTCATTCTGTTCAGCTGTGCTTCGTTAAGTACCTTGTTTGCCTTAGTACTTAACTTCCTGTGTTTTCAGTGTTCAGTTGTCTGATCTCGTCAGTGTACATTTAGTTTGCTTGCTTGCTACCTTCATTCTTATTTTCCTTGTGGATTATTATTAAAGACTCAGTTTGAAATCTATCTTCCTCATTACTGTGTGCTTTACAACCAAAAAATGTGACACACTGGCTACGTTTACATGCACCCAAATAATCCATTTGCAATCGTATTGACGGCTTAATCGGATTGAAAAACGTTCATGTAAACACCTTAATCTATCCGATTGAGCTTGATCCGAATGAAATTTCGATCGGATTGGAAGGGGTGGTTTATTCCTTTTCTAATCCGATCCAACAGAAAAAAATTACCATGTAAACGCTTGAATCCGACTACTTTCTCAATCGTATTCAGAAGTCTCTGGGGCACATGCGCAGTGCAATGCTGACACACATCACATTACGCAGTGAACAAGTTCATGCCTTTAGTTGTAAAGATGTATGCCAACAGGCAGTGGTGTAGCTGTATCCCTTCGTCATAATATTGGAAATCTTTCCATTTTAAAACAAGAAGGGAAGCCAGTGGATATCACACAAGAAGCAACGTGCAAACTTTGCGCAAGAGTTGTGCTGATGAAACAGTCTCAACCTCGGTCAGTATTCACTACAGAAATTGAAAGTAATAAGTGACGGAGCTGCCTGACGCTGCATTAATGGAGCATATTCTCTCAGAGACGAATTTCAACATAATATGCTGAAAACAGTATATAACTGTCTTAATTGATTCCATTATTTCTCTTTTGGCCGTACATATAGGCTAGTGAAACAAATGAGAATAATAGTATTTTGTGTTAAACAGCTTGTTTTTTTTTTAAAGTCGGTGCTTGAAGTAAAGCTGCGCTTAATTGTCATTGATGACTGCGGTGTTAGAAAATATTATAGCCTTATTATTTTAATTAGGCCTATAATTCATTGTATAACAGACCTAAAAAAATGTTTAAAACATTTTCAAAGATAGCTAATAGCCTAATCTTTTATTATCCTCACAGCACATAATATTAATTTAATAATAAAAGGAGCCAAACCTAATAGTTATAATAATAGACTAGAAGAATGTAACAGGTCTACATTAATTGGAAATACCAAATCCTCTTAATAGTAGTAGATGTAGTTACAACATTGCTAGCTGGAACTGGTAGACACCTTGCTAACCAGACAACCTTGACCGCTTGCATTAATTGTTGTTGACCTTAAGAACTTCAGAGTCTTCAGAAGTGCTGAATTCAGATGTTAGTCACTCTTTCACTGATCTGCCCAACCAAGGATTGTCAACAACCCCCAGCACTTCAACACTAAGCTCCTGACATACAGACATGACCCTCTCAAAAATGTTTCTACCTACAGAGAGAGAGAAAGAAAAATAGAAGACAGAGGAAGAGAGGAACCAGAATATTAGCGAAATGTGTCAGCATGACATAGTGCCTAGCAGCAGAGTAGAAAACGTATGTGTTCATTTCTGCGAACGATGCTGTTCATTAATGTAAGTACAGCACAATTTATCCAAACATCATCCATCTAAGAATTTCTGGCTGCATCATGGTGACCAAACTTCATTGACAACAAAATTGGGGGATACATAGTGAAAATGAAAGGCACATAGTCAGTGAGGTGAGAGTTATGAATGTTTTCAGAATGCAGAACAGAGCATGTCTTCCTCTTCTTTCAAAGAGGATCTATATATACCTCTTGAATTTAAGCCAGCACCGCTTTTTTTTACCCCTCCACTGCAGCTGCCCTCCATCTTTACACCAGCACTCTGTCTGCACCCACGTACATCTCCTGTATTATTCACAACACGTAGGCGTGAACACGCAGGGTGTTTTCCAGAAATCAGGGGTCACTGCCTGCCTCCATTCTGCATCCGCTCTGTTCTGTATCGGTTCTCCATCCCCTCTTTTGCTCCTCTCTTCCAGTCATTTTAGTCAGCGATCATCTCACTGTGTATTCTTTAACTCAGCCACATCAATAAACAAAGATGATGACATAAGAAAGGTGCTCAAGGCTGTTCCGCATAAGTGAATGCGCTCATGTACCGTAAATAGACGGCGCTACAAATTAGTAAGTGGTCATATTTAGAACATCACCTCAGGATAAGAAATTCTTCCAAAAATAGCAGAATCAGACATGTTCTGTAAAAAATGCTTTACATTAAGATCACAGAAAAGTATATTACTTTTGCTCACTGAATGTAATAATGGATGCACTGAGATTACACTCTGGCCAATACAGATAAGGTGATAATTACTTTAATGTTCTGGTTGACAGCTGAAAAAATGGCTCATATTACAATTCCATATGCATTTGTCCAAAAAAAAAAGAAAGAAAAGAAAAGAAAAAGAAAAGAGAAAGAGAAACTAAAGTCAATCCTTTAAACTACAAGTGAGTTTAGGCTTCACAACATTACAAAGTACAGTCAAAAATGGATATTCATTTTTGCTAAGGACTACATTAAACAGTGATATTAAATTAATAAAGATTTATAGACTTAAAGACTTTACCTTTGCCATCAACTAACACAGAGATTGAGTCAACTAGATCATCCACTGTGAAGGCCTCATCAACATGACAACCAGTGGCGCATCTCCTCAACAACCGTCCATACCGGTGTGATGAATACGATCCTCAGCTGGATGGAACTGAATTAAATACTTTGAATGTTGCGATCCTATCTGACTTATGATAGCAACCTGAGTTGTAACAAAGCACTGTTCGCCAGAGGAGAACTGGCCCCCCGACTAAGCCTGGTTTCTCCCAAGGTTTTTTCTCCATTTCAACACCTGTTTGCCACCTGATGTCACCTGTTGGAGTTTGGGTTCCTTGCCGCTGTCGCCTTTGGCTTGCTTAGTTGGGGACACTTGACATTTGATATTTGATCCACAGTGCTTTGATCTACCTGCATTGACACTATTCTTTAAGAGCTGCTGTGCAGCCAAAATAATGTACCAGTTATCACTGTAAAGCTGCTTTGACACAATCTACATTGTAAAAAGCGCTATATAAATAAAGGTGACTTGACTTGACACAGACTTAATCTATGTATCACACTTTATCTACTTAATGTAAAAATTGAGAAATTAGTATGTACAATTTAGTATCCAATATCAATTGATACCAATAAAGTATAATTTTACTTTATATAGTATATATATAATTTATAAGTATAATTTATATATATATATACACACACATATATGTTTGTTTTTTTTTTGGTAGAGATCTGGCACCTTGAATATAACAAAATAGATCAGTAATTAGAAATGATACTCTGCTTTTTAATTTCAAATGTGTAAGTCACAATAAAGTGACTGAAAAATGCATTTAACTGGCAAGTAATCGAGAAGATCTGAGATCATTACTGGTGAAGTGCAGAATTAATGTGAATAAACTGTCCTGATTGGTGTCATCCTATTATAGCGAAACACTGTCCATTTGTAGTGCTCAAAACTAAAAAAGGAAACACTCACAGCTAAATTATTACAAGTCCATAAGCCCAAGATTAAAGCATGGATTCCCCCTGAAAGCTCTTTATCTCCTCTGTCTCTGTAAATCACATTTTCTAGAACACAGGTCTTGTACATACACTCTCACACACAGAGCTAAAGAGAAAGAAAGTGAGAGAGAGAAGCTGGGATGACAGCAACAACATCAAATGTCCAAAGAGAATTGATCTCATTTACAAAACTGAAACCAGCCCTTACCTCATGATGGGAGAAGATAGGTGGGTTGTTATTTTCATCCAGAACTTTGACTATGACAGTGCAGGAGCTGTTCAGACCTGAGGAACAAATCAAAAAACATATTAATTATCTATTTATAACAATATCAAAGCATTAGTTACTGCCATTTATTGCAAGGTTCATAAAATGTCTTAAAATATCTCATGTTGCTGTCTGACAGCATATTAGATTCTACATGGTATATTATTTATGTCAGTTGACAGGGTAGTCATACTTTGTATGTGGAGAGAAGTGACATTTTGAGAGCCATTAGTCGGGTCAATAAAGTGACAGAGATTGTGCTCCATAACTACACTAACTACCTCAGGTGTTATAGGAAATTATTTTTGAGCATCACAATGTGAAATCTGAAAAAAAAGGGGTCTCTAATCATGCAAACCAATCAGAGAAAAATTGCACAAAATGACACTTGTTAAAGTACGTGGTGCCATTCTAACTAGACTAGTTTTGCATTGATCACTGTTGAAAATCCGTCGACCTTTAGCGTCCTCTGCTGTGATGGTGAGTGTGTACTGTGGAGCGGTGCCCTCCATGCTGTCCGCCTGCACTGTGATCACTCCTGAGTCCCGGTCCACACGGAACAAATTTCGAGGAGTCTCGGGCATCTGGCCCACCAGCCGATAAAAGATTCGCACGTTATCGGTTTTCGGATCATCGTTATCTGCTGCTTGGACTGTGAGAATCTCTGTACCTGTGAGCAGAACATCATATCACTTGTTAAACTTGCTTTGTTTTAGTGTTTGCATAGGATTTAGTGTTTACATTGCGCACGTATGTCTGTGTAACCTTTAGTCGCAAGCTCCTTGACCACAGTGTGGTACTGCATCTGTGGGAATGTGGGCCTATTGTCATTGGCGTCCCCCACCATCACTCTCAGCTCCACAGGCTTAGCAATCTCTCTGCCATCTGGCCTCTCCACCACTATGTCAATATGAAACTAAGGGGGGGGGGGGGGGGGGCAAAGAAAGGAGTAGTAATCTAAATCATTTTTGTGAATTCTCATTTGCAAAGAAACTAGAACTGTATGTCATCTGCCCATTGATGTATAATAGTGTGTGGCCTGGAGTACTTCATGATGAAAAGAAGTCAGGCTTACTTAAATCCCAATATGTACTACAGATTGACTATAAAAATGTGTTAAAAATAAAATTAGAACAGTCTATTAGAATAAAATGTGTTTATTTTAACACCTGTCAAATACCTGTTAGGACATCTGTTGGCTAAAATTCACAGGCAACTAAACTTAGTTATAAATTTGAAGATGTTCAGTAGCTAGTTTGATGTTTGAATCTCTCTGATGGCAGAGAAGGAAGTACGTAGACCTAGTTACACTGCAACATCATGAGACATTTGATGCTATGCAAGTTACAAAATGTAGCTGGAGTAGTGAAGTCTCTAACATCATTGTGTGATTAGAAAAAAAAAATGATTGGTATTTCTTTGTACTACTGATGAAGACAGATACAAAGTTTCTCTGAGGCGTTCCTACTGAGCCAATTCAGCCATGGAGTTGTTAATATTTGGCTATTGATTGAGAATGTTGAGAAAGTTTCATTATTCTTTGATCCATGGGCTATTTATTTAGAATTTTTATTTAGGAGTATTTTACCCAACAATTAATTTAAATGGAACTGAAGTGGATTTGGGGGGGGGGGGGGCTAACTTTTTGCCTAACTTGCCTGGGCAAAAAAAAAAAAAAAAGTTGCTGTTTGGATTTTAATAGGCAACTACTTAAGAATCTATGAATGGATCATTATTACAGTGATTATTATGTTTCTAGCATGTTATATGTTTAAATATGGAGTGTGTAGCCTTTTTATTTCGTAAACTACCATGACCAATCAAGACACATCATGGCCATATTCCAGGATGACAATGTCAAGATTCACCAGGGTTAAGATTGTAAAAGATTGGTTCAGAGAGCATGAAGAATCATTTTCACACATGAATTGGCACCTCTGAGTCCAGACCTTAATTTCATTGAAAGTCTTTGGGAAAGTCCTCTTGATGGGAATAACATCACAACATTTATTTCCACAGAGAGGTCCATCATTTTTTGGTCAAGATCTTGTATTGACAATGCAAGAGGTGAGCACTCTGTAAAGTCTCATCCAGCACATCCCAAAAACTTACACTGAGGTTAAGGTCAGTGCCAATTCATGTGTGAAAATGATTCTTCATGCTCCCTCCCAACAATTCTTTCACAATTTGAGAATGATGAATCTTTACATTGTCATCCAGGAATATGGCCATGATACATCTTCATATATGGTTGTTTAAGAAATGAAAAGCTACACACTTCATCTTTTAGGGTTAAAAGAACTGTTGCCAAACATAAAACATGCTAGAAAAATAATAATCACTGTAATAACGATGAATCCATAGACTCTTAAGTATTTGCCTATTGAAATCCAAACAGCGACTTTTTAGTTAGTAAGAGTCAGTACGTTTTTTGTTTTTTTTAAGAAATGAATACTTTTATTCTGAAAAGATGCAATTAATTGATTAAAGGTGACAGCAAATACATTTTTAATTCTATTTAAAATAAACATATTTCAAATAAATACTGTTCTTTTGAACTTTCTATTCATCAGACATTTCCACAAAAGATTTTAAGCAACACAGCTGTTTTCAAAATTTATAATAAGAATTGTTAGTTAAGCACCATATCAGTATATTAGAATTATTTCTGAAGGATCATGTGACACTGAAGACCGCAGTTGCTACTAAAAATTCAGCTTAGCCATCACAGGAATACATTACATTTTGAAATGTATTAAAATAGAAAACACATATTTTAAATGTTAATAATATTTCACAATAATTACTGGATTTTCAATAAGTTAAATGCAGCCTTGGTGAGCATAAGAATCTCTTTTCAAAAACATTAAAAATATCATATCAATCCTAAACTTTTGAATGGTAGCGTATATTTATTAGTTCACAGTCCTCAAGCATGTGTAACAGAGGCCAGCTAGTGACTGAATCTAGAGCTTGCTAATGAAATTCAGACAGGATTTACCACATTAAACACTGATGTTTGACAGATGTATGACAGAGTTGTTTATCTTTCACCTGGTCCTGTGTTTCTCTGTCCAGAGGAGCATTCAGGTAAATGATTCCCTCCCTGTTGATAGTGAACAACATTTCTGGAAACTCTCCCTCAAGACTATATTCAACTGGACTGCCACTCCACTTCACCTGTAAAGACACACACAAACGCACATAAACACAACATAAGCAATCAATACTATTGAAGACGTTAACAGTAGTTAACTTGAGTTAAAGTGTATACCCAAAGGCAAATCTTAAATTCAAGACTGCTTTCTTATACAATGTTCACAAGTCACCTGTGAGGGCACCGTCTAAATGGCTTGGACATCAGATTTAAACAACGATGAGATACAGTGTTTGAGGAAAACCCTGCATGTTTAGGCACAGCTGAGAGTTAGCTGATAAGTGTAGTGAGGCCAGCACCTGCCAAAACAAACCAGCTGCCCTTGCGATGGAGGGATTTTCCACTGCGCTGCCACAAATAATGCAAACGGTCCTGGAAAGGGTGTGGAAACGCGCCGAAGAAGGAGAGGACCTTGTAGAGGACAGAGCGAGGGGGACATGTGTATCTCCTCAATACCTCGCCCTCCAGCAGTTTGTTATGGAGATGGCTCTCCAAACTCAAGCACTTTGTATACATCAGTGGGCCTCTCTAAAGATGACCTGCCCACACTGTTATGAACCGTCAAGGGAGCAGAGCTTTGAAGAGATTAGTGTCGTTCTGCTGTTCTAAAAATGGTGAGCACCAACTAAGGTGATGTCATCTATTTAGTTTCCATGGTCTGTTTTTGATAGAAGTGATAGAATCCTCTTAGGACGAGTCAGTTCATGCCTTTGATGCTTAAGTGCTGTGGATTGACAAGAGAGAGTGTTAACAGTTTGATGATGAAAATGTATTCTTGCGATAAGGAGAATGATGATTTGGCAGTCCACCTAAGCTCAAGTTCAATACAGGAGAGGCCATTATTATTTTTATTCAGTTTTGTTTTCTTGTTATCACAAAAAAAAAGAAAAAAAAAAAAAAGACGCATTTAATTTCACCTTTCAAATATCATTCTATTATCATGCAAGTGTCCTGGGTCCTCGAGCTGGCTGGCAATTAAACTGACCACATGTTTAGAGTCACTTTTGTGTAACTATTAGATAAAGTTGTAGCCTCATCCTCATCTTTAAGTATACTGATTTGGAAATGCTTCATCACTCATAGGAGTCATTGGTGTAAATCTCTAATCAAAGTAAAAAGAAAATTTGCTCATCCATAATGCACCCTTTTATATTTATTGTACTTATAAAATGAAAAACATAAGTTGTGTTGAGATTGTGAGACAATTCATCATGATCACAATAAAATAAGGCACCCCCCCCCCCCCCCCAAAAAAAAAACACTAATAAAAAAAGGACGATAACTGTAATAGCTGCGAGCACCAATTATCGAGTTTCAAGCGCTTTAAGGTCTTTAAGCACATGAAAACATAAAAAGGTATTATGTTTTAATTAGCAAGTCTGTCACCATCTCAAACATAGATGGAAAAGACCATTTACAGCAAATACAGGCAATTTACTATAGGAAATATATCGTTTTTAAAGCTTTAACAGTTATCTGGCAAAGGTTGAGCCAAAAACCAAGGACTAGTTTGCCAAAGGTGGTTTTTAAAATAATCTCCAATACTTAAATTATTCGATGGACAGAGGCAGTCCTAGAGGTAAGTTGCTCAGAATGAGGAGTTCTATCATGTGGTATGAATGGTGTGGCGCGTGTGCGAAAAATCGCGTGATACACAATCCTTTACGCATGTGAAAAATGCAAAGGCGGCCCCCGCTGGCCGATTTCTTTCAGATTTCTCACAGGGCTCTAAAGGTGGGTGCACACTGTGCGATTTTGACCACGATTTGGTCGTCTGAGACAAATTTTGAGAATCCTAAAAGATTCCTATAATCCTTCGCAAAAATCTGTAATCTTTAAAGCTAGTTTGACATGTTCACAGACAGCCGATTAATGACCGTTGCGATCAAATTTTACCTCAGACGAAATTCTGGCAGTGTCAGAAGATTTAGCACACAGTCCTGCGGTGTGACTTCTCCTACGACAAACGTCAAATTTTCTTTGTTTTTCAGATAAGCCGTGATCAAAATTAACGCTAGAGATTTCTTTGTTAGCCACCATTTCAGTCCCGCGTGTAATGCAGCTCACTGTCACCGAACGTGTGTGGGTTGATCATGTAAAACTCCGGACAAGTTTTCAAGCGCGCTTTTTCAAGTTTAAAAACAGCCGATAATCAGGGTCAATATATCCTGTCAATCAATGATGTTCAATATTAACAGTAATTATATGAATTAATAACATTCAGAAAGTTAAGAAATATTCATTTAATCTTCAGAATTTAGTTGTGTGTTAATATTATATTGAGTAATGTTTTATAACTGACAGTTACTTTGAAACAGGCTGATTAAATGGAGAGAATAAAGTTTTTATTTGCACTTCCTTCAAAATATAATAATTAAAAATATAATTATTAATTATAATGAAATTATCATTAATTTAAAGAATGTATAAAAGGTAGAACCCCTATACTATCGGTATTGTTATTGGTATCAACAGATATGACTCTGAATAATCGTCTATCGGTATCGGTGGAGAAATTTAGTGTTGGTGCATCTCTAATAAATATCAAAAAATCTAAAAGGAGTGCATTATAGGTGACACCTAGATGAACACTTTACAGTTGGTTTAGTTAGAAACGTGTATACCAATCCGTATGTAACTTTGAGACGGTCCCTAAATTTGCGGATATTGAACCTCCAACGTCAAACCAACTTTGTCCCAGATTCAGGCAGCTGTAAAACTAAGAGATATTGAGGCAGGCGCGATGCTAGTAGAAGCCACAAGACGCGCTCCATAACGAACAAAAAGAGCGAATAAAATATAATATAAGATAACAAAAAAAAGTGCAATCGTGCTATTATTTATCTATCTGTTTGCTCTCATGTATCAATCGTAGTGTCTGGTAGCTGTAAACAGTGAGAGATCTTGAGGCAGGCAACGCTAATATGGCGCAGGCGCAAAGTTAATGTGCTTAAGTATACTTCACTTTCCGCGCCCGGACACGTCTCAGGCGCAGTCGCGTCCGTGCATCTTTCAAAGTATACTAAACCAAGGATGCGCGCGGATGACCGAGTTCGACACATGCGCAGTACAATTTTTTCTATACTTGAACCAGACATCGTTTAATCAACCGGACATTCGCTGGGCTGGAGCGGAGAAGAAAAATAGTGCATCTACCATTGCAACATAGTTCAGAAGATACACCAAGAGAACAGGAATCAAAAACGATGGAGAAGGCACGCTTCTGAGTTTACTCGTCTTGTTTTTGAATCGCTCTTTACACACTCTTCTTCGACGACTGAACATTGTGCTCAGTACTGTGCGTATTGCCACCTAGTGGACTCTTTTGTCCTGCTTGCGCATGATAATAACAAATGAGATTTCTGTGATATTTGGCCACTCAAATAGGAAATGTCCATTTCAAAAATCTCGTCACCTTACTCTAAGGCCGTGAGTCAAACAGGCCCAGCGAGTTTCATTTCAATCGGCCTCTGTTAACCTTGTGTGATAGCTGCTTAAACTTCATTGGCCGATGGCAGACATGTTTTTTTTTAGATACGCCAATGTGACATAGACAATCATGGCACCTCGGACAAAGACACTGCATGCCAATTTCCAAGTCAATTGGACTAACGGTGAAGTAGCTATAACAAGTGGCCAGTCATTACATCCTTTTTCACACGACCACAGAATGAGCTCTTACATAGGTGTGCTGAGTTGGATGACCATATCTCCGTTCACGAGTTATAGTCATTTTAGTAAAAGTTGCTCCAGTCCACCCACCTTGAATGTTTTGGCGCTTGAACCCCTAACTACTTTATAAGTTTTAATAACCATTCTAATTCTATAAGAATATGGAGGTTCAGAACACAATTGTAACAACGACACGGAGGAACAATATTGTTGAAATTACTTTCAGAACTATTTTTTCCCCCAGCTAATAATAAAAATATTGACAGTCAGAATCAGAATCCACCCAACTTTAAAGAGCTCAAGCATTTCACATTTTTTCCAGATCGCGCAGATTCCTATTGAATTGGATTTTACCTGCAAAAATGAGCAAAATAGAATGTGTGTTAAGGTGTGGCCATATTTTCCACACCAGGGCTTTTGTATGTTTCAAATCTAAAAGAAAATGTTAGGGCAGGTTCACACAGTGCTTTTATGTTCCACTGCCATGATTTCTTAGAGTTTTTTCTATGTAAACATGAGCTAGATGGACATCTTTGACTGTTTTGCCTAGTGTGCCGCATCTCACTGCCTGTTCAGCATCTTACCCATGAGTGCCACTGTTTTCAATAAAGGAAATGAATGCAGGTTTTCTAGATGAGTTTTACCTAATTTAACATGATATGACATCTTAAAAAAAAAAAATTGGCACAACATGTCCGTCTAGCTCACAAAGCTAAAAAAGCTATTTCACAACGAAATAGTAATAAATTAAATTGGAAGGGGCTCAAACTTTGTGAAAAGTCCAGAACAGACAGAATGAACAAGGCCAGAACAGGACAGAATAATCAGGCTTAAGCTGGGGACACACTTAACGATTGTAAGGCCGATTATGAATGTAATTTGATACTTACAACCAATCATGCCCAAACGCACCGAGTCAGAGCCAGTTGAGTTCAGTATGTGTTTACAGTCGGCATTTAAATTTCATGTGTAAGTATTTAAATCCGCTTCAGTCAAAGGAAACAGTCTTTGTGTGTTGAGCTTAGAATGTTTTAGCTAGTCGTTAAGTGTGTCCCCGGCTTTAGTGGAGTGAAATACAAGAACCCGTAGAGCATTTCCTGTTTAAGCAAGACAATTTTAATTAAAAGCACACCAGCATCTTGCAATATAAACTATAGAGTGCACAGATGATTTACTGGGACAATGAACATATTTCAGCCTGAAGCTTCATGACAGTCTCCACAGACTTGATTTAAACATGGCAATTTAAAATTCCTCTGCTGTTATCCTATCTATCTTATACACACTTATTCACAAACAGCAAATTGTGACTCTTGAGCTGTGATTTGTCATCTAGGGTCAATTTGAACAAAAACAAAGAGGAGAGAAATTTTTGATTGCACTATTGTGGCATCAGCTAAATGTGGATGAAATGGGGATGAAGAATGGTCAGCTGCTGAATTTAGCTGCTCTCCTGAACTGTGGCACCCCTGTACTTGATGGATTTACATGAGAGCAAACAAACAAAGCTGACATCCCAAGCTCAAGTCATCCACTAAGCATTATGATCAAATAAAGCTCTTTATCTGAAATACCAAAAGTGTTTTGTAGGAACACATGGAGTTAAGAGGATTGAGATACATTTTTTTTTTTCTATACTATTTTAAAAATAGAAAAATTGAGAAGGATGAAATGAGGAGAGCACAGGCAATGCTGTACTGCAGTGTTGCTTTGAGAGAAAGAGAGAAATGCACGACGCAGTCCTTCATGACCACTAATCTGTTTCATAACCGGTGTAACTCCAGCCACCCACATGCCCATCGCAACACACATGAGTGGGTGGGAAAAGGCTTTTCCCATTAAAGAAAAAAAAAAAGAAAGAAAAGAAAATCCAGACAGACCCAGCACACATCTTATTGTTCCTTATCTGACTCCCTTACATCAAGTTTTAAATTAATTTAAATATAATACAATGCAATACCAATGCAATAATATATTATAGCATATTATTGTATTAATATAAAATATGAGCAATTTAATCTTAAGATTAAGTTAATATATTATATAATATATTAAAATTCAATTGCTTACATCAAAAGTAATACTATAATACAGCACAGTGCCTCAAACATTTTTTGTAGCTCCATACATCGAAAAAAATGTTTTACTTTGAAACAGTTTTCACTCAGAAATTAGAGAAATTAAATCGTATTTTCTAGTAAAACTTACTCCAATAATCTTTTTTATTTACAACTTCGAAAAGTCACTATTTACAGTGTAGCTGTAAGGTTTACGTGTGTAGATCAGTGGTTCTCAACCACGTTCCTGGAGAATATTTTCAATATTTTCTTAAAAAGCAACATGAAAATGCTTCCACAATACTTGAGTACTCCTACTTGAGTAGCCTTGGTTGGGAAAGAAAGGCATTTTTGTGATCCATGAATTTTAGTGGGTGGAAATGCGCTGGTGTGTGTAGGAGGCTTCCATGAAGGAGAGAGCAGAGGATCTTTTGCCACAAACCCACAAACAACTTGTGATGGTAATAAAGATTATTCTGAAAACACACCTTACATACTTTCCACTACACATTGCACAATTGTACTCTGATATTGCTGGCTGTTTTTAAGCATTTTCTGATGTTAACTGTCTACCTAGATTTCACCTTTGCTGTGGAGCTAGATATAAAAAAAACTAAAGATAAGTGCTAAGAGATGCCCCATATCAACTATCACAATATCAGGTGTTTCAGAAACAGAGACTGTATGTTAAGATGGCAGTGAGTCATGATTAATATCATGAAATCTGAACATCAAGCTAAAGGTCATGTCATGATGAAAGCCATATGCAATTGTGGGATGCTGCCGCACTTGCCTTTGAAGAGAATGAATGCAATATAGACTCACATGATAAATTTATACACACAGGATATCTATCATGCCGCTAGTGCACCTAGAGCCCTTGATTTCATCTTACCTGTGAAATTGGGATAGGATATGGTCCAGGCAGATTCTCTTGCAGTCTCACAGGATCAGGTGAGGCCCATGCGTTTCCAGTCACCTCCACCAACACAGTTCCAGTCGAGAAGAAAGCGTTGGCCTTGCCAGCCATGTCCTGCACCATCACCGAGAGCTTGTAGCGGCCACACATCTCTGGATCTAGCGTGGAGGCACCTGGATAGATGGACACATTTAAGAAAACCCCACAAATGACTGACATAAAACATAAAATCATCACACCAACAACAGCTAAAAAGGGAAACTATTTAGTGAAAGTATCTTATATGTAATATCTAAATTAAATACCAAGTTCTGTCATGATACTCTAGATGGCGCATGCTGATGGGTCCTTAATGCAACCTGCTGACAATTACATTGTTAACTACACGGCACAAGCTGATTGGTTCCTGTTGCATCTGCACCCAATGAGTTTGCTGCTCAACATTTAAATAGTTGGTCAGTGTTTACTGTTGACGTGCGAGTCTGATCAGCATAGCTGCGTCTGAAATCGCGTACTGTCTGAGTAGGTACTACATTTGAATTTAAATTTACTTCATGACCATTGAAAAAGTACATTCTATATAGTACGAATGCGTGTAGTATGAATGAAACAACATCCGCCATGTTGTTACTGTCACATGACCTACCAGCGTCAGTTATGTCCCTTCAACTCCATTCACAAATCCTCTCCCGTGGCCTCATGGGATAGTGAAGTGTCCATCCTATGCCCACTTCAGAATCTTGCCGGAAGTAGTAAGTCATCCAGGTACATTTTGCCTACCGTTTTTCGAATACTATGAATTCGGAAATGCTACCAAAGCCACTGGAAGGCAAGCCTGCAACCTTTAGCCAAAAAAGCGTAACGGCTAATGCTAACGCTCTGCTTCTGGCAGTACGCAGGGAAGGAGACCAGAGGCCGTTTTTTGAACGGATGTCAATGGATGAGAGGCTTAACTATGCTGATTAAACAGCTTTTGTGGGAAAATGTATGTGCTTGAGTTGACACGCGAGTCTGAACACAAAATGCATGCGTCATGAAGCTCTCATGAACGTGGTTGCAGATCACCATTTTTGTAAATAAAGTGGTAAATTACCAAAAACCAAGCACTCGCTTCACTTCGTAAAATTGAGGTTAAACCACTGGAGTCACATGGAGTACTTTAATGATGTTTTTCCTACCTTTCTGGACCTTGGAGTGGTAGTTGCAATGGATCTCTATGGAGGAGCAGAAATTTCTCAGACTTTATTAAAAAGATCTTAATTTGTGTTCCGAAGATGAACGGAGGTCTTACGGATGTGGAACGACACGAGGGTGAGTAATAAATGACAGAATTTTAATTTTTTGGGTAAACTAACCCTATAAAATTTTTGTGAAGATAATTTTTTCAGGATTCTTTGATGAATAGAATGATCAAAAGAACAACATTTATTTTAAATAGAAATGTAACAATGTAAATTACCTATACTGTCACTTTTGATCAATTTAATGCATCCCTGCTAAATATAAAAGTATTAATCTCTTTAACACAAGGTATATTACCCTGGGACCGACTCAAAGGCAGCAGTAAAGACCAACAGTACAAAACCATCTACTGTCTGCACTGCCACATGAAAACACAGTGTACAAACTGAGAGCGTATTAAGCCTTTGTTTTTATCTGAGTTCATGCCAGGCTGCTCTCGTTGCTTTTGAAGCAGAATCGTCTGAGCTGACCTGATGGGCTTGGGGTCTTGATGACTCATTCAAATGAACCATCTTGATTTGGTTCTCATTTTCATCTTCATTTTCATTCAGTGGCCATGTTTTAAAAAAAAAACCAAACAAACAAATAAAAAAAAAAAAAAAACAAGGGGTGATGCTGAGCATGTTGGACTGGCTGAGTTATTAGCTGATTTCATTGTGGAATTGGGGTGGTGAAGTGACAGATGAGGAAGGCAGTGAGTGCACTAGTCCAGAATTCACAAGAAAAGAGGTATTATGTCTTTTCAAGGTATGATTGGTCAATGCAATGGAATTGTGATTAGGACATGTACTGACTTATTCTTTACCAAATATATCAGTCAGACTATTTGTTCAATTAATCCTAATTTTCACGAGTTAGAGTGAATGAATAGTATATGTGTGGCTTGCTGTCTGAAAACAGGGCTCCGAGCTCTATATTTGGCCTGAACCCAGTTGATTACTGATCGTTGACAGCAGGCTGAAATGACGTGATGATTGGATAGATTATTTGAATGTGCTCCTCCCGAACTTTGTTAATAAAACATCATTTAGTCACAGACAAGCATTAGTAGTTTATTACCATCCTCTGTAAGAGACACTTCTCCGGTGATGGAATCAATGGAGAACATGTGGCTGGCAGGGATGCGTGGTATCTGGTCCAGAAGACTGAAGCGCAGGTCCGCGTGGGCGGTGTTTCGGTCGTCTCGGTCCAACGCTTCCACCTGCATGAACGGAATTCCTGTGACAATGACATACACATCAGAATTATTTATCACAATCTACATGAACTGACTGAACTGATGCATTTAGATTGATGAGCAAATGGTGGTTATTTGCATATTAACACAACGGAATTTCAAAAATAGCTATTTCTCACAATCATATTTTTGGCCATTTTATTAACAGTGTGAGAGGAGACAGAAAATTACATGGAGAAGAGAGAGGAATTGGATTGGCCATAAGACGACATCGCAAAGCAAAGTCGTTGATTACCAAAGAAAATTATTCTCACAGGTTTTTACTATATGGGGTATTAGTCAAAATAATTATTAACAGCTGTCTATTGAGCTTAATTTAATAGCTATGTTTGATTGCAATCAAGTGATTGTGAAACAATTTACAATCTCACAACAAGCCTGACATTCATCACAGGTCTTTACTGATGTACTATATTCAAATAATTGCCAATGTGTATTCAACGTTGAATTAATCTGTTCGTTTGTTTCTCAAGTATGTTCATTTTCTTCCTCAGTACGAAGCCTCTAAGGTCAGAGTACATGAGTCTCTCTTTTCTGATGTTTTTATAATAAGAGAGATGAGTAATCTCTGAACATTGATGAAAAAAAAAAGCATTCTTCATTCAGTTTCTTGATATTCACTACAGTTTCTACAAGCAAACAAGAATTTCTGAGAAAACAATTAAGAAATTCAACATACAAGCACTTCAAGTACATTTAATCTACCATCACAGGTAAAACAGCTTGACTGTATGTCTAACAGACATAAAAATCTCGTCATGTGTCTCATCATAGAAAGTAAAAGGAAGCTACCATTCAGTTACGGCACAATACGCTTTTTCTAACTGCGCTGCTCTGCTATTCTAATTTATGGTGTGGTGTAGGAAATGTGTGACATTCAGACTAACAGTTTATCTCATTTAGCATCTCACTGCTGTAGAATTTAAGAAAAAGTCAAGGCAATTAGAATAAGCATCAAGCAAAGGATGTTTTCTGATGCAGACCTGCTGAGCGCTCCCCACCCACCTTTAAGAAGCCCCAGCTGCACGCTGCCTCTCATGCTCTCTTCCAAGAACACCGGCACGTTGTCGTTCTTATCGATGACGCACACCTCAACAGTAAAGCTCTGAGTGTGCATGGACTTTGTGAAGGACACCTGGGAAAAAGCACTCAGGTCAAAGCACTCAAAGCAGCGAGTCTTATTAGAGCTCAAACCTTTTTGCTTCACGTTTTATTGGCCATTCATTTTCGTCAGCATTTGTTATTTCGGGCTGCCTCCAGATGTCTTGAACATGGATTTTTACATGCTAAAATAATTGTATCAAATGATCTGAAAGGTGTAGCTTTCATTTGAACATTAGGTAGTCAAGAATTCATGTAGCAGTAGCGAATTTACATAAATCTCAAAGTAACTTCCGCATTCTACAAAGAACTTGAATGTAACAGTGAATGTTAAAAAACAAATCTTCTTGAAATGGAATTGATACATATGTAAGTGTATCCTGATTTCTTCAATGTATCTTGAAAAACTGACATAGGCTGAAGACAAAGGAACATTACATTTCAAATGATTTTTAAGAAAAAGGAAATTCCTTTATGATTCTGCACCTGCAAGGAGTAGGACGGCTGCTTCTCTCTGTCCAGAGGTTTAAGAGCATAGAGGAAACCTGACTCCACCCCAAAAATCCCTTCATCATCACCACTCACAGTCAGATCAGAATAGGTCAGGGGGAGATCCAGCAACTGTAAAATCAAAATATGGTAAATATATAAAAACACATTTCTATAATGGGAAACGTCTCGGTTACGTATGTAACCCTCGTTCCCTGAAGGAGGGAACGGAGACGTACGTCAGTAGTGACCGACTGAAAGGGAACTGGATGTTCTATGTATTTGTAAAAAAGTTGTTCTGAAAGACTTAACATCTATTGCTTTATTTACTTATTTTTTTTAATACCAATTTGTTTTGACAGACAGCATTATGTACAGTATGAGATATGGCTCTGGTGGGAACTGGCTCAGTTTACACTTGGCATTAAAATGCGACCTGTATATGGAGGTTGCAAGCACTAAAAAAGACAAGTGTAAAAGCTTTTGTTACTGGTAACTGCTTGTTATATCAAGAAAGTTGGGGATCGGATTTCAGTGTAATCTATCTAGTCATCATATCTGCATTCAAATCACACAAACCCTGCCCATTCCACCTCTGATACACTCAGCCACGCAATTTCTTTTTAGAAGAATCACATGAATACTGCTTTGCTTTAGTGTCATGTGTGCGGTTGAAACTTTTCAGTGTGTAGATGACCTCTTGTCTTCTTGAAATATGCATTTTTTTTTTTTCAAATAGTTAATAGATTATACACAATGCGAGCAAAAAAAGCTCCCATCATAATCACGGAAGCTGTCAGTTGCATTAAAAATTCCATAAGCTGTCTGCACTAAACAAGAAATATCTTATATACATTGTGTCTATACTTTGTAGATTAGTGAAAGCAGTCCTGCTAAACAAAACTCTGGTATTTTGAGCAGGTGGCATTCAAATGTTTCTTGCTGGCCATTGCGCTCTGTAATTAGTTACAATGTTCAGTGTTGCAAAATAGCATGTTGCAAATAACAACCTTTGCTGCATTGGTACTACTTTTAAACAAAATGCTGGTGTAATCATCACTTTTTACCACAATAACTGTAATCAAAGTCCCACAAGATGACTCCATAACTCAACAAGAACATTTCATGTTCTGCCAGTTATGGCAAAATCATAAATTAAAGCAAAATTCAGACTGTCACAAACATTTGTCAATTATTGTCATTGTCATTTATTATTCAAAATCATTATTCAGTGTCAAATATAATGGTACATAGCTGTCTCTGTCTGTCTAGAAGTTATTGAACTCTGAGTTGGACTTGGAGTGGCATTTTTCAAGCAAGAGGTGGGAAAAATCAGAGTTCCGAGTTGTCTGGTATATGCTGCAAAATTGCACCTGTGAAACTCGTAACTTCGTATTCTCTTTTCAAGTGTCACGTTCAAGTTGGAAACAAAACGGAAGTAGCCTATACAAAATAAGATACTATATTGTGAACAATAAACCCAAATAACTACATCAGAACTCAAAAAGATGAAAATTATTCAAATTTATAATAGTATCAAAACTTAATGTCTAACATAGAGTTATTACCTTTCAAAATCTTTCATTATAATTCACTACTACAAGCTTTCTAATCACTGATCTCCAGTGATGGGGGTAACGCATTACAAGTAACTTGAGTTACGTAATCAGATTACTTTTTTCAAGCAATGAGTGAAGTACCGCATTACTTTTAAATTTACAACAAAATATCTGAATTGCTTTTTCAAATAAGTAACACAAGTTACTTTGTTTTTTATATTTATTGACTGACAGCTCTTCTGTGTGAACATGATGGTTATTGTAGTTCTAGACTAAATGTGAACATGCATTTACTCATCTCACTTGCACGTAAATATTCAGTATTCTTCAAAATGAATAAAAACAGTGAAATGCAATCTCAGAATTTTACGCCAACAAACGCTGATTGTAATACTCAAATTTTATGCCTGTTATAATTAACTATATTAAATTTCACAAATATATTTTATGTATTTGATGTCTTTGCTGCTGACCATCAATGATCTAATTCAACCATGCTAATGGTTAGATTTAGAAATAAGAGTGTTGACCTCTCTTCTCCTGTAACCTCTTCTTCTTTAATCCCGAATGGCGGCCACTGGTGTAAACATGATGGTTTTTGCTGTTGACCTTCAATGATCCAGTTCAATCAATAAGCAAAAAGGACTTTAAACATCACATTTGTGTGTCACGTTGAACTTTCTTCTCCTAAGTCATTTCACTTTTGGTGCGAAAGGGCCTTCATTTTTAACAAAAATAGAATTTTTGATTTTTTGTTGTTAAAAACAAACAACCAAGTCCAGCCCAGGAGATAAAAAGTAACAAAAATATAGCGTAACACATTACTTTCCATAAAAAGTAACTAAGTGATGTAATTAGTTACTTTTTAGAGATCAATGCAATATTAGAACGCATTACTTTTAAGAAGTAACTTTACCCAACACTGCTGATCTCTCTATAAATATGTACTAGTCAACATCTGAAGTGGATCAAAACCTTTCATCAAAGTTGTCCTAAAACCTAAATGCAATACATGTTCTTGTCTTAGGACAACTTTGATTAACTTTTTTGATCCATCAGTGTTTCAAGTTGACATGCTCCTTCCAACATCACAACTTGGCAAGTCATGTATCATCCAGAATTCAGAGTTTCCCACTCGAGAAAAAACAACTCTGCTTGGTCATTCATGAGCTCCAAACTCATAATTATGAAATTTCCAACTCCACACAATAATGCCTGTTAGTGTAAACAGGTGCTCTGGTTGTGTAGTAGGAGAGATCAGTGAGACTGATGTTTGGCTGACCCCTTCTCTAAATGTCTGTGAACGAACATGGCTGCTGCTGTTGACAGCAGGTATGTGGCTCAGTGGTTGACACCAATTAGCACAGAGATTCTGAATTCAGCTGAGCATGAGGCTACATATTGTAAATGCTTTGTGTGCAATACTGACACATCCCATACTAGGTACAGTGTGATCACGTCTTAAATAGCACACAAACCTAAATAGCCCGTGTCATACCAACAATTCCCCTCTGCCTGGGCAGTGAATTGTAATTCTTTTGTTTGGTTCCGGGAATGTAACTCTGAATAGTGTTTTTCCATGCTTGCCCTGCATATTTAGAATAGCATGCCAGTGAGTGTTTATTAGGAAAGGTAAAGATGGATTGAAGCGCTAATTGCACACAGCATGACTCGCGTGGCACTTTGTAGCTCGCTCTTTCCCTGCCTGGTGAATCTGATACGCTGCCTACGCACCTGCACAAGATCTCCAGGGAACAGTCTTTTAAACCCATGCTTGGTTGTTTTGATTGACTGTGGTAAAAAAGCTAGCTAAAAATTGATCAATTCTATCTGGGGTCCTTGCAGCCAGAACACAAGCTGAGGGTTTAAAAAAACAATACATGTGTCATTTGTCACTTATTTTTTAAAGCCTAAACAAATATTATGTAGCCATCATTTTGTCCTTTCAGTGATCACACAGGGTGTGGGTAATTATCCACCCACTCACATGTAGGCCATTATACTTGATTTGGACACCACACAGAGACTGTTTTGATAGCATGGCGTCAAATGCAGAAAATGGTGAGCAAGAAGCACTAGGACCCATCAGAAATGCTGCCAATTACAGTGTCTAAGCGAAAAGCTTTTTAGAGAGAAGCCGGCTATTACTAAACTACATCTGGTAAAAATGTCTGTCACACGGATTGAAGTAAGGCATTGTAAAGGAGATCCATATTTAGTTTGGTGACGTCTGGTTGGTGCATGAATGCCTGCTCATAATTACACCTTGAGTTCTGAGTGCTCTGGGGAGTGGGATGTAGGGTCTACTGAATGGAATTTTCAATGACCTGCTTTTTCAGTCCTTTTTCTACATTGCTCTTAGAAGCAGTCATTAATACATTCTCAGAACTCTTTAGTCATTCAGAACACAGCACAAAGACAGTCCATTTTAACCAACTAAATCCAGTTTATAAATAACATGCAGAACAATTTCTTTCACTCAGTAATCTTTGTGGTATTTTAGTCACCAGATCTGACAATATGTTGCCTAGAATGTCAGAACTGCTTATTAAAATTTTTAGCCTACCAAAATGTGCAGAACCTTGGTGTCACATATTCTCACATTTGAAGATTACATCAGTTCTCTGGTCTAGACTGTAAAACGGCACACCTCTGCACCATACGTAATATGAGAGAGTCTGACATTCTACTTGCCTTCATAATCTCCCTTCTCGATTACTGCAATGCCCTTTTCATCAGCCTAGTCAACAAAACCATTGATAGACAAATTGGCCACCTGTATCATCCTGTATTAAGTGCAAAAAAACACCTCTTAACCTTCACAGCTCCTTATGGCCCTCTTCATCTATCTGAGCTTCTTTCAGTCTATGCACACCTGCACAGGTAATTATTATTACAGTATGTTAATATTAATACTTATTAATATTTTATATATTTATTTTAACTATGGACAAATATACCCAATATAAGCTGAGCTAAATATTCCACTAATATGTAAACTTTCCAAAGACATTTTGTCCTCCTTAAAGGAAGAGCTCACCTTGGTGAGGTACCAGGGGAAAATACCATCATAGTTTTCTGGAACACCAATTTTAAGATGAGCGGTCTCAGAAAGCAAAATGTTTTGAGTCAGCACCTAAAATAGAAAGCGATTAATTGCAGAAGTTAAAGCATGCGGAGTGATAAACATTTATATATTCCAGACAAAAAGGCAAAGAGAACGTACGCTCAGTGCAATAAAGCAAGCACTCAGAGATTCCATCGAGCCAACAGCAGCCTTCATGCCTAAGACAAACAAAAACAAAATAATTTTAGCATTCATGCTTTTTCAAGCTAAAGTTTTCTTCAGTTTTTCCAAGACAGAAGAGATGAAATGGACTCTACTGGATTTGCTTTTAAGGTGCACTCAGTAGCTGCCTAAGTTTGAGAAGATTCTTTTTTTCACAAGCCATACTGTAGGTTCCTGAACACTTAGAATCTCATGTAAATGTACATAATTGTATGTGTATTTCTCCCTTAAAGGGATAGTTCACCAAACAATTACAATTCTGTCATCATTACACCCTCAAGTTGTTCCAAACCTGTATGAGTGTCTTCTGCTGAACACAAAAGAAGATATTTTGGAGAACGTTGATGATTAAAACAGTGATGGTAGTCTTTTTTTTTTTTTTTTTTAACCTTTCTTCTTACTATGAAAGTCAATAGGAGCCCAACAACTGTTTGGTTACAAACATACTTCAAAATATCTTCTTTTGTGTTCAGCAGAAGAAACTCATACAGGTTTGGAACAACTTTTTTGATTAAAATAATGACAGAATTTTACAGATAGTTTTTTGGGTGAACTATCCCTTTAAGAGAAAGTAATTGGCTGCGTGAAAGAATCAAGCGTGCCATCAGACAACTTTCCTCCAGTTAATGTTCAACTCGAGTACACCTCATTAATGTAACTTCACGTAAGTGTCGAGTTACTTCTGTGCGCCTTTTTTTTTTTTTTTTTTTTTTTTCTCAGGGAAAATTGCACGATTTGGACTAACAAAAATATCCGGCACGTATACCGTTTCACAAAAGAATACATTCCGTGCTTGTTCACAGCGATTACATCAATGAAAAGAAACAAAAATAAAAATATGTATTAATAGGTTATGTCGGCGAAGAAAGAAAAAATAGCCTATATATACGCCCCACACAGAACTAGATCTACTCGCACTTAAAACAAACAAACTAAAAAAGTCACGACAGCTACTGCCATAAGTAAAACGCAGTTGTTTATGACGGAATAGTCTATAGGCCTACGTGTAGCCTGCCAAAAACAACACAAACAATTTAAAACTAGAACAAAAATCTATATATTAACGTCAGGGTAAACTGTAACAGATACAGCAAAATCTTAAGCTTTTTTTTTCTGTTTGTCTAATCATATGTTGTTCAATAAAAGCAGCTCTTACCTCCTGTCCACACTTCCCGTGAGTGAAATTGAGAATGGCTTTAAGCTTAGAAAAGCATTGAATCTGCTTTGTATCTGATTAATGATTAGCTTTCTTAATTTGTCTGAGAAAACCTTTAACTACCTTGTTTCCTCCAATTATACATCTGACTAACAAACCCCCTGGCTTGCATATGTATGAGGGAATAAATTACATGGTATTAGAGCCTCAAGTTTGAATCTGTGTTTTGTTTGTAGTAGATAGAACACCTTGTAAATTAAGATTTTTTTTAATTTTTATTTTATTATAAAACCAACTGTAAACATGTAACAAAATTAACAACTCAATAATATTAAATGACATTAAGTGCAAATCAAACGTTTTTAAAAACAGCTCACAACACATAATTTATTGCTTCTATGTCATTCATTTGCACATGGAGCATAGATGTCGAAGTAGACATGTGTCAGACCTCTTATATTGAAACTTCTTATTTATATTGCCTCTTGCCCTACCCCACCCCACCCCCTCAAAAACCCAAACCTTGTAGTTCAGTGTCTTGGCTGAGTTACGAACCTGCGCACTCAGTTTCAAGTAACATTTGATTCCATATGTTATTTCAACAAGAAAATTGACTTGTGCTCATCCCACATCTGATACAGCTGTATTACACATAAGGGAAAGAACCTATTTCTTTGGCCTTCGTGCAAACATAACCATAGCTCTCTGAGGGGAACATTGTGATTTGTGGATTTACCTCCTATTTACATGTGTAGAATTTGACAACTATACATATTAAGGCAACAAAACAGAAAAAAAGTAACATAACAATAAAAAGCTTCATACCGGTCAACAGAATCAACATGATTTTGTCAGTTTTGTTTCATATATAATCTCTTTTTCTGTTTACAAAACAAGTTCATATTTAACTGTACAGCTATATAGTCCTTATATTAGCATTAAAAACACACAGCTTCTGGTCGTGGGAATCAGAGGGCATATTAGTCCATTTTTTTCAGAGCACTGACAGGTCGTGACACGATTTGGACTTCTGTCTAAAGGCCATCTTCTTGTTCTTCCGGGCCACCATACGGCCCAGGAAACGTTTGGCCTTTTTGCTGATGCTCTCGCGGCGCTTGCAGTTGGCCATGCGGCGGGCGTTCTCCTCCTTGCTGTCTTTGCGAAGGCGAATTTGCCGTACGATGCCCTCGAAGAGGTCGCGCACATTGTGATGCAGGGAGGCTGAGGTCTCTATGAACTTGCAGTCAAACACAACGGCACAGGCACTGCCCTCTAGAGAGATGAGGAAAAAGACATGCAGGTGAGCAATAACTCCATTACCAGAGAGACGGAGGCTACAGTGTAATCATTACTATATGCCTCCTGGCTGTTCCTGAAAGCTCAGGAGAGTACTTTATCCAAAACATTTACAACATAAGGCTGTGTGCCATCTACGTGCCATATTTAAAATAGAGAAGAAGATGGGTGAAATCTTACCATCTACAGACACTTCTCGGGACCGCACCAAGTCGCTCTTGTTTCCCACCAGGATGATGGGGATGTTTTCCGACTGCCGAGCTCTGCGCAGCTGGATTCGTAGCTCTGAAGCTTTCTCAAAGCTGGACTTGTCTGTCACCGAGTACACAATGATATAGGCGTCTCCCATACGCATGCACTGATCTTTCAGCCACTGGCTGTTATCCTGTAGGAATAAATTATACAGTGTTATACTGTGCAAAGTTTATAGTGATCAAGTAATGACAATGCCATTCCATTTTTAAAATCTATTTTTATTTATTTTAATTAATTTAAATCATTTTATTTTAATATTTTAGCATTTTATATTTACTTTATTTAGTTTAAAAGAAATAAACGAATAAGTGAATAAATATTACTCTTAATGTCCATTGCTTACCTGTTCCCATATGTCATACAGAAGGATTGATGTCTCCTCGTCATCAACCACAAGGGATCTGTCATATGTGTTTCCTGAAATTAAAGTGCAATACATAAGTACACAGTAATATTATACTCAATAATATCTGTAATTATTACACAGGTTTGCAAAACAAAAAGCACCACACCACTTCAGACAGATGCTGCCTGAAGACTGTACTAAAATCTTCTGAAATGATTAGTCTGAAGGGTTAATCTTAATTCAAGCAGATGAAATCAAGACATTTAGGCTACCTGTTTCCTCGCAGTCGCTACTGTCTTCAACTCCACCAAATATTCTCGCCAAACTCGACTTCCCAACGCCGTGCTCGCCCAGGAGGACCACCTTGTAGACCTGGCAGTCTGAATCGCTGCCGGAGGAGATGACCGAGTCGGAGGAGTCGGACACGCAGCTGTTCCTGTGCTGCTCCCCCGGACTGAAGCGCATGAGGCTGGACAGCTCGGTGGGCTGAGCCTCGGGCATCGAGCGCAGCTCTCGGTCGTCCACCGGCATGCTCCTTCTGTGTAAGTTCTGCAGATGGAGGGGAAACGGCATGCTACCTCTCCTCTTATCCATGTTCCTCAATTTGTCTCCTTTGTTCAAAGTCATGACTCCAAACCTGTCTGTGTAGAACTATATTATAACAGCTGTACCTACTATATAATGACACTTTTTTAATACACTTATAGACTACCTATAACAATAGCTAATAATATAACTCCAAAGAGGAGTTAAACGATATGAAAACATGCCAGAATGTTACTTACATTTGAGTGCGGCTACAACGTTTTCCGTTCAATGTCAAAATTCCAGTTATTCCGTTTTGTCTCCGTTATTCTTCCACTGAGGGTTTCGCTAATGGTCTCTGATGAGACGGATCCTTTATTTATGCGAGAGAGTGACGTCAGCCCGAGGGAGGGCTTGCCTCGGAGAATCACTCTTCTCTCTTATAGTAATAACATCATTTTGAGGGAGGGGCGAAATCCAGCGCGTGTGATTCACAATTTTGCGAGGGCGTCCAGCAGAGAGGGACTTCCCTCCCCTGTGTGCGCGTGTAATGCATGAACAATGGGCTGAATCAGGTTCCGCCTTTACTAGTACAGGCATGAAACGCGTTTTTCATCCTCTGTACTAGTAAAGGCGTATAGCCAGTCATCAAAGCTTCATAAAAAGAAATCGGGGTACAAACATTTTTATTTTTCATTCTACTGCTGAAACAAACGTCTTGCTGGTATTAACTGGTTTAAGCTGGTCTCTCAGCCAGAGCACAGCTGCACTGTAAAAAAAAAAAAAAAAAAAAAATCATAATTTTATAGGCAAAACAAAATACTGAAAATGCTGTAAATTATTGTAGGCTACTGTAAGATGCCTAACCATATATGGTTAAATAGACATTACAAGAAGTAAAGGTAGAAGTAAAATTATGAATTACAGAGAAAATGTTTAGGCTATTAGGCTATTATATTCAACAACAATACAATATAAGAATATATAGACCTATACCCTCATAGCAAATTCAATGAAATGGCTCAGACAGGTTGGTACATTACCATTATACGAATTCATGACATACATTGTAACGTCACCAAAATGTCATCACGTAATCATCACCCCAATTCCCTTTATTTTTATTTTATTTATTTATTTATTCATCCTGTAATTCTCAAGGGCAAAACTACCCTTTCATCGCACTGATGTAGTGCATTTAGAGGTAGTTCAATGTTGCCATCTAGTGGTAAGTGTTAGGTATGGCATATGACAATTTCTGCATGTTTTATTAGATCTGATTTTGAAGAAAAAAACAAAACAACAACAACAACAACAACAAAACTCTAAGTAATTTTGGGTTTATGCATTGCAATGACTTGCCAAAGTTATGGGATTTTTATAGCCTGCTCTAGCTGCTAAAATTCACCTATTATGCCAAGGCCTAACGGTAAACCACGAAGAAACACTTTACAGACCAATAAGTCACATAGGCATAACCAAAGCTTGGACACTTAAACATAACCAGAAGAAGCATATTAGATTGCAGTTACTTGATGCATCATTTACTGTTTTAGTCAGACAATATATGCGTGAATATGTCCTTTCTACTTATAGATGCACAAAACAAAAATGAATTTTTGAAAGTTCAGTATTTTATGACTGGACCAAAAAAGACTTGCAAAGTTAGCTAGTCTGGTAATTTATAAAAAAAAAAAAAAAAAAAAGACTATTGAATAAGAGTTCTATTACATGAAATAGTACCTTTCATGCATTTTTAATGTGTGCCAGTGAAAGCACTTTTTATGACTTGAAAGCCAAGCAAGTGTAATCTAAATACACTCTGCAACCTATTGTGCTTATTATAGTATCTGTATGTCTTCTGCCTTTAGCTTAGACAGACTATGGATTGTCTTCCAACTTTTAGAAGACAAAACATTTTTTAATTATAACTTATTTATAACACATGTCAGTGACTTATTAAATTGCAATAATGCAGAGTGTAAGTTTAATGGTCTGTGATTACAGTATTTCCATAAATAATTCTACAGAAGTTACCCTGCCCTGCCTCTGTTGTGAAGCATCTAGTGGAAAGTTAATGATGTATAATGCTATATGCATGTACCACTAAATCCATATTTGATTTATCTGTAGAAATTAAATATGTATATTACAGCATAAAAATAAACGTAGGCCTAATTTGTACTTTTTAAAATAGCTTTTTATAAGTTGTTACCTTTCAATCTAGCAAGAAAAATCTCATTACCGTAAATAGCTGTAATTTCAAAGCAATCCTCTGATACAACTGACCTTGGGAAAATATTGTTTGCTAATGGGTAAGTGCTTAAACATTTTCTTAAAATCACAAAATTGATTTCAGAATTAATTTTCAAATTTTTATTGGCAAAAACAATAGGTAAAAAACAAAGCAGTGCAAATTATCTCTGTTGTACATTCTTCAGTTTGATCAATAAGAAATTTCTTTGAAAACAACTTTCTAAAATGATGCCATGTCAAAATGAGAATATTGTTAAAAGTCATTTTGTACATATTCACAAATATATGACAGTTACAGAATAACTTTTCTTTCTGTATCCATGTACTCTCAAACAGAAAAACTAATTCGGTTTTCTCCATTACTGTGGTTTCCTTTCCTGATGCCTTTTTAACTCAACTTGGATGCATATCTCACTTTTGGATGCAGTCTCCCTGATCTGGTACTGTATGAGTATAGCACTAGAATTATAAAAGAAGCAGAAAAAAAAAAAAAAAATACTAATAATGGAGCTCACATTATTATTATTATTCACACAACTCTAGCTTGGCTGTAGGAGTTCAATCATGATGATGTGTCAGAGGAGTATGTGATTCTTCAGATCACATGCTTCTGGTGGACAGACACTGGTTGACCACCTCCAGCAGCTGAGAGTTCTCCAGAGCTGCTGCCACTCTTTCTTTGTCAGCAAGCTGCTTATTGACTGGAGTAGAAAAAACACAACATATTATCAAACTGAACTTTCAGTTTAAAACAGAAACGGTGCTGTGTAACAAGAAAATTTACATTAACCCATAAAGCCAACTGTACCATATTTGATATAGATATCTAAGGCCTATAAATGATCAAAACTTTGCTGAAAAATCCATTGCACACAATCTACTACATGCCTTCTGTACTGCCTTCTGATTGATGGTTCAAGTAAAAGGCTTTTAGTATAATTCTCAAAAAGTCCACCTTTTGGTTGTAGTACACACGTAAACATGAGAATAACTTTTTGTTATTAATATTTAAAAAATGATATGTGCTGGATTTCCCGATAACGTTTCTCAATGCGAAGACTCTAAAGGCATACCTTAACTGAAGGTTTTTTTTTTTTTTTTTTTTTTTTTTTTTTTAGGAGTGTTCCCCCGAACTAGGAGGTTGCTTAAGGTATATATTCTTACGTGCAACGTTACCAGGTGCTGTCCATGGCGGTGGTGCTGAATTGGTTGATATCGATGACTCGAGAATCGATATTTCACTCTATGCAGGGGCTGCTTCACTGCGTTATGTGAGAAAGCGGTGATCTTTATAAAAGAAGCACTTCAGAAGTAGAAATTGCATTTATCGGGACTCATGGGATCTTATAAAAATGATCCAAATTACAAACTAAATATAGGCCTATTGTAATTTATCTATATTCTTGGAGACGTGTCATGCAGCTGACAGATTTGTAGATATTGCGTTTATATCGTTTTTTCCTTTTTTTATTTAAAATATTCACAAACTTGTTAACTATATCATGAATTTTATGATAAATTCCAATTGTAAAATATGTGGAAGTGAATTTTGCACTGCAATTCAGAGCTGTCGGAATTATGAAACTTTTCCCGAAATACATAAAAGTATGTGGCCGGTGAACTGGGAGAAGAATAGCGTAAACTTTATTGTTTCATACACAATGTGTATCTGATATGAATAAAACACTTTGTCAATTTATATAATTGAAAGGATTTTTATTGCAGCTTCCATAGACATCATGTATGGAATTTGATTTTAACAAACTATAAATGTCTTTTTTATATAGCCTAGTTCTTTATTCAAATGTGCATTTAAATGTCTGAAACCTAAAATAAACCTGATGTGGTTGAAAACACTGAATAGTTGTGATATATGACAAGCAAAAGCACATTTGAATTTAGCAGTAAATCTTTGCATTTTATTATTTGCCATTATCCTAATTGAACAATGGGTGTATTACAACTTCAGAATCATATTTGTATAGACTCAACAGTGATAAGGTATAGCTAAGAGAAGTCCAGATCAACCTTATGAACGAATGACTTACAGAAGGTATACTTAACTAAGAATGTTTGGGAAACACGTATTAATGTTAAGGTACAGCTACTTTAAGAACAACGTAGAGTTAAGAAGGTTTCGGGAAATCCAGCCATGAACAACTGAAGGAACTTAGGTTTATTTGATTACCCATGCATTATTTTTTAGAAAAATGTGTATGTATCAAATATCATACAACAGGCCTTCGCGGAACATTTGTTCATTTCTTAATCATCGTTGCAGTGCATTGCATTATATTGCATTATAAACATTTTCAGACTATTATTTCATATGTCAGGCTTTACAGGGTTAAGGTTGTTCTACATTTTATAATAAACGTTTACCTGCATCCTCTGAGGCATGTGTGCCAGGTGTGATATGAACGTCAATCTAACAAAACGGCAAAAAGGCAAAATCAAATGACTTAGATGGGAAACCCAAAGCCTACTGTAAGTGTTTGGCTGCTTACTAAATTTACCTTAAATCTGTCAGGCAGGGAGCGCAGAAGCTTGACTTTGATAGACAGGCCAATGAGTGTGGCCATACTGCAGTGTGGGATGGTCGGTGTGAACTCCACAGACACTGTGCTCTCCTGGTCATTCACCTGCTCAGAGGGAAAACATGATAGGTAGACATTTCATTAAATTGATTAATTTGTAAAGGTCTATTGTTGTCCAACTTAAGTTTTTGATTAAAACTGCTTGCAGATCAGACTCACATTGACGCGCATTTGTTCCACGACATTCAGTTCTTCGAGGGACAGTGGGTGCTCGGGGTCATTGATCGATCTGATCAGATGTATTCATTTAGTTAAGGTCTGACTCAAAGTATCCAAAATGCATTAAATTGGGGCTTCTGAATTCTAGCAGTTTGCTACACTCCAGCATAACATAACAGGCAGGAGAAAGCAAAGCTGTCTTCCCTGAACTAAAATGGTTAGTTTTTCAGGTTAAAAGCAGTGTTAATCAACATTGAAAGCATGACCTTGAGCTAGCTGTCGTCATGGCAGATAATTCAAAGCAACAAGGCTGACTTGACAGCTTTTGTGTAGCTAGAGTCAAATGATGTAACAGTTACATTGAAAGGATATCAAAGATTTCCCGGTCATCGATAGGGTCCGCTACATCCTCATCTTCATCAGTGGCAGTGAGGAGTCTTTCCCCTGATCGCTGAAATATCAGAGGATTGGCGTTTTCTAGTCGAGTTCCCCCTGACATTATTACCTACTCAACGATAAAACGTTATCCAACACACTACGCTGTCAGACGTCAGATCACTCTACAAAGCCAAAACAAGCCAGCCGGAAGTCATAAAACCCGGAAACAGCATAAACGCTTTTTGAAATAAAAGTTTTTATTTATAAAAGTCATGAATTTTCACTTTGTAGATAATAATAATAAGAGATTTCCATGCAGTGGTTTTAGCTATTTAAAATTAAGAGTTAAGATATACTAACCCCAAATTATTTTCTTTTACTTGTTCAACAGATGCTGTAAACGTTCGTTCTGCTTCATCAACACAAATATATGTTATTTTTCAGCATTTCTACATCTGAAACATTTATCTGTCTGATAAATTACCTCAGATTTAATCAGTCATTGCACAGAAGGCTCTGATGGATCAGGATAATTTTCCAGTGCAAAGTGATTTTGTTTTTGCAAGGAAAAAAAAAAAAAAAAAAAAATTATATATATATATATACACATGAAAGTAAGGTTAATAATAGATTACACATTTTTCAGTTTTACTCAAATTAGGGTGTTGCAAAAATAAGTAAACCCCACAACAAAAACTACTACATCTAGTAGTTTGTATTGCCTCCACGATTTTTAATGACAGTACCAAGTCTTCTAGGCATGGAATGAACAAGTTGGCGACATTTTGCAACATCTATATTTTTCCATTCTTCAAGAATGACCTCTTTTAGAGACTGGATGCTGGATGGAGAGTGATGCTCAACTTGTCTCTTCAGAATTCCCCATAGGTGTTCAATAGGGGTTATGCGCAATCTAACTTCCGTATTCTGTAAAACATATCAGATCGCTTCCGGTATAGGTCTTTTGTATGTGCTTCATGAAAAAATTCGCGGTTTTATTAAAGATAACTTAAAAGGAGCAAGCATAACTGATGTCCCCCGTATATGCAGACTGATATTTAAAAATTAAAAAAAAGTTCTCTTCACACTAACGTTTAGATATTTAATAGAATAAAACACATATAACAATGTGACCTAGGTATTTTTGCTGATTACCTTAAAAGTCCATAGATATGCCATCAGTTCATACTGCTGTTTACACTTTCTCTGACAAGCAGATGCAATGAGATCAGTTTTCCGGTTTGGTCATGTGATGTTCGACATATGCCTTAGATGTGTGTTTAGGATCATTGTCATGTTGGAAAAGTGCATGACGACCAAGGGAAAGGAGTGATGGTATCATCTTCTCTTTCAGTATAGAGCAGTACATCTGTGAATTAATGATGCCATCAATGAAATGCAGCTTCCCGACACCAGCGGCACTCATGCAGCCCCACATAAGACACTGGCACCACCATGATTCACTGTAGGCACCATGCATTTTCCTTTGTATTCCTCACCTTTGCGACGCAATACAGTTCTGAAGCCATCAGTTCCAAAAACATTTATCTTGGTCTCATCACTCCAGAGTCCCAGTAGTCTTCGTCTTTGTCAGCATGGGCCCTGGCAAACTCTAGGCGGGCTTTTTTGTGCCTGGGCTTTAGGAGAGGCTTCTTTCGTGGACGGCACCCATGCATGCCATTCCTCTGCAGTGTACGCCGTATTGTGTCACGGGAAATAGTCATCCCAGTTTGGCTTTCTACTTCCTTAGGTAACTGCAGTGAACTTGCATGCCGATTTTCTTCAACCCTTCTCATCAGAAGACGCTCCTGTCGAGGTGTTAACTTCCTGGACGTCTCTGTGAGATGGTTGCAGTTCCATCCTTTTAAAATTTTTGTACCACTTTTGCTACAGTATTCTGACTGATAAGTAAAGCTTTGCTGATCTTCTTGTAGCCTTCACCTTTCTGGTGTAAAGAAATTATTTTCTTTCTTTTCTTGTGACATTTATCTTCCATGTGGTGCCATTGCTGACAGCATGAAATGGGAAAGAGTTTTAACACCCTTTTATAGTCAGCTGTCTGCTGGACACCTGTGTAATGAAGAATTAGACTCACCTGTGGTTGAATTCTTGTTAAATTAGACATTGGTAGTCTAAAATGTAGCTTTGCTCCAGACACTTTCAGTAGGGTGTACTCATTTTTGCATCACCCTAATTTGAGTAAAACTGAAAAATGTGTAATCTAAGTTCTATTATTAACCTTACTTTCATGTTATAAGTTAAACAGATGTTATATAAAACTTAGTCTTGTCAACATTTTGGAAATTGTTTTTGTGTTCATTGAGATATTGTTTAAAATGTTACTTTTCAAAGAGGGTGTACTCATTTACGCTGAGCACTGTATAAACCAATACAATCATAGTGACAGAGTTTGTCTTCTTATCTTTTCATGTAATGACAAGAATCATTGTGAGACAGCCAGCATTTACTTTCACATTTCCTTGCACAATAATAATAAATAGTTTCAGAAACAGTCAAAACAATATATATATAAAAAAGTTTAAATTTTATGTAACCCAGACTCTGGTTATGTTTGCTCACACAAGCCTTGCTATTTGTTTTTGCTCTCATTAAAAGTATTGTGCTGTGTCACATTAGTTATACATACTGGTGTTATTTACCATTCTGAGATTAAAATAACTGCATTAGCTGCCATAGAGAATTCATATGTTAGCCTTTCACATTTGCTCTGTCTCTTAGCGTCTTGACAAACATTTGCATATAGCATTCATGACATTTGCTTTCTTCTTAGAAGCTCTGGCATTTTGAGAATGTGTGCTTTATTAAATTACACAATGATGGCTACTTATTCAGTGTTCAGTTCATAACGAGTCTCTTCCTGAGACTCAGACAAAGGATTTATAGACAAAGAGATTATCAAGAGTCACATGTTATATTTAATGGACAAGTGCTTTTATTGCAGGCTCTTTTCCAACCAATGAGACTATAAATCTGGCATCACTGCTCTGCATGGCCTGTTAAAAGATTACCATTTATCTGCTGACTGCTTCTATGTGCTTATGTGATGGTTTATAGGGTAACTGTAACTGAGTGAAAAGTAACAAAGAAATGTATTTATGTGCCACAACATCTGTATCCTTTCCAGTAGGATATTTTTGCATTTCTAAAATTACAGAGGTGCTGGTAGCCTATTGTTTAAAGCCTGCTGGTTGAAATGTTAATGGGTCAGCAATGGTTTCCCATGTTATTTGCATGATATGCACCTACTTATATTTTCATTACTTCCCCCTTAACTGACTATTTAATAGCTTTTAATAAGCACAATGTTTATAAATCCCTTGATCTGTTCAATTAATTTCAGGGGCGGGGCCAGGGGTGGCCGTGGTCACCCTTGGCTTAAGCTTTGCCACCCCTTTGGCCACCCCGCTCACAACTGCTGTTTCTGTCTCCTTTTTAACTGACAATAATTGCGTTAATTTAAACGCAGAACCGTCTCTTTAACACCACAAAAATGGGAGACCTTTCAGACGCGCACTCCAACTTCGCCTCAGCGGCAGGCGCAAACCAAACGCGCGCGGAAAGGATACAGGTGCCGAATAAGCTTCAGCAGAACAACAGTGAACATTATAGCTTACATCAGTGTTTCTAAACTGGTGGGTTGCAAGACCGTTTTGTGCAGTGTGCAGTCAAAGAAACAACAACACCAAACGTAAAATCCTTTTTTTTTATTTTTTATGATGCCACTTTTATTTTGAAAGACGTGTGTGAAAGCCGGTGACACTTGTCAGATGCTGAGAGAAACGCGTTGTCCTTATTGGGTATCTGCGGTCAGATCTATACAGTAAAACTCAGAAAAAAAAAAAACGTAGCCTACTTTCCTGTCGTGACGCAATACGGCGCACTGTATTAGGCTTACTTCATTATAAATAAAGTGCAAAAGAAACTACGAGCATGCAACGTCGTAGTTCTGTCGTCAATTAAGTCATGAAATAACCAAAAAGGCGAGTAAAGCTGCGTTAAAACTATGCATGCATGCATGTATTTGTTATATATAGCTATGCGTCACATGACTAAAATATTCTGCTATGTGAGATCACAATATAAGGCACAATGCTGATTTGTAATTTTTTAATGCATAAATAAATGTGAGAACTGTGCATTTGTACTAGAAGATGCTAATTTTGCTTAATTTATAAAGTGCAAACAAAAATGTATTTAAATGGATAAAATAATTAATTTTACATTCTGGTATTTATGTGCTGTTGACTTCTGCCCTTATTCACATTCTTGCAAATGAACACATTTTTTCCCCCTTCTTTGTACTGTGTTTAACTTAGGTATGATAAAACTGTTGCAATTATTTATTTTGACAATATAGAAAGTTAAACATTTCGTGTTTACTTTTTCAGTTAGTTTTTGAAACTCAAATTCTGACAAACTCAGAATTGTTGAAGAGTTCATTGATTATACATAAAATTCAATGAAGGTTGAATAATCTTTGAACTACACTACAGTATGTAGTTATCTGGATGTCTCATCCATGAAGATGCAACAATGGAGAACAAGCTTTTGGGGGTTTTGAGAACCATGTTGAATGAACGAGTTGAAATTTAGTTATGTGAACCCCTTTATTAATATGCCTGCAGGAGAGGAATATTTTTTTTTTTTTTTTTTTAAATGGTCAAATTCACTCAGCATTCCATGATCTAATTCACTAATTTCAATTACAATTAAGTTCAAATTAACTGTATTCAGTTGTGTTGTAGGCACAGTCCAATAAATTATAGTCAGACTAATTTTTATGTTGAAATAATAAAGATTTCTGTGCCATCCCTGGCCCCTGCCTGGCCACCCCTATAAAAAAATCCTGGCTCCGCCACTGATTAATATTCCAACCGAACAAGTTAAGAAGCTAAAATAACTAAATTGCCACCACATTCCTCTTATCAATATTTGAGATTCTCCCACTTGTCTCAAAAACACTACTAAATTTACTTTATATGTATGGCCATTCTACAGAATTGGTGCAAAGTCAGAGTTGGAAACGTCTTGAAAAAATGCAGTGTTTTTCAAATTGTATAATAGCCAAGGCACACATTTCTAGTAATTGTACATTTAATTCTCATATTGTATTTTCAGAAAGTTTTGGAATATTTTTCCTCTCCCTAAATTTGTCACTACCGAAACACAATGATAAATAAGTTAGTAAAAAAGGTTACATTGACCTATTAAGATTTTGTTTACATCTACCTTGTAAATATATTTTTCACAGGTAAATCAATAACAATTACAATTTTAACAATATTTCAAGTGTAATTTATGAGATTTGTTGTATTTTGAATCCAATAAGTTTATCATACTGATTTCAAAGTTAAGGATTCATTAGTTTGAATATACATTGAACCAAACACTATAATAACATCTTAGTTGATGTTTACATTTCGGTAGTGACAATAATGTGTTCCCTTTCAAGGGAACTCGCGTTGCGTCGAGAAATGACGCTTTGGGAACGCAACGCGTGATGTCGTCATGAAGCACGTGTGAAATCAGTCCAATGGTGTGTCGAGACGTCAGAAGCGGGTGACGTCACGGCCAGGAAGCTATAAAGCACGCTCAAACAAAGCAACGCTAGCTTCTGTGTCTTCAGTTGCGCTCTGTGTCTCGTATGTTCTATTTGGTGTTGTCTGTCTTTATTATTATCCTTTATGGCTGAGAAACCATTTAGACCTTGTGTTCCTCCCTGCCCACGTTACATCACGGGCGGGGATACACATGATCTCTGTGTTGCCTGCCTGGGAGCGGAGCATGCCCGGTCAGCACTTGAGGGTGCTGACTGTGAGCATTGTGACCGCCTTTCATTGCGGACGCTCCGCTCCCGCCTGGCGCTCTTTGATGAGAGCGCCCAGGCTCGCGTTCCCCAGGGTTCGGGTCCCGCTGCTGCCGAGGCACAGCGCCGATCCAGATCTTGGGGATCGCAAATGGATTTGTCAGAGGGGTTTGAGACGGGCCCCGCCCTATCTCAGCCCTCACCTGACAGATCCAGTGCTTTTTCCCAGTGTCTGGAAGCACGCTTTGCGGTTCCTTCCACACTGGGTGAAGCACCGGTGCTCAACGTGTCCAGCTCCGAGGAGTTGGATGTGGAGAGCACCGACATAGCTGAGAGTGAGGACTCGCCATCCCACTCTCCGGCTTATGAGGAGCTGGTGGAGGTCATAACTCGCGCCGTGGCCAAACTGAACATCGATTGGCCGGCGGAGAGGCAGGATGTTCGTCCTAAAAGCAAATTGGACGAACGGTTCCTGCCCTCGCGAGCGCAGCCTCCCCGTCGGGGTCTCCCCTTCTTCCCAGACCTCCACACTGAGGTGTCGAGGTCCTGGAGGAAACCGGCCTCCTATCGTGTGCATAGTGCTCAAACCACGCACTATGCATCGATAGTGGGGCTTAAGGAGCATGGGTATGGGACGATGCCAAAGGTGGAGGAGACGCTTGCTAGCTATCTCTCTCCACAATCAGCATCGCCCCTAAAGGCCCCGACATTGCCCACCAAGCCCGTCAGGATTACATCCAGCTTGGTGGGCAAAGCTTATCAGGCCTCTGGTCAGGCTGCGGCATGCCTTCACACTATGGGCGTGCTGCAGGCCTACCAAGCCGAACTTTTGGGGGATATTGATGAGGGCGGGGGAATGACTCCCGACGTAGTCAATGAGCTACGTCGGGCAGCTGATTTATCTCTCCGGGCCACCAAGGAGACTGCCAAATCTGTCGGTCGTGCTATGGCAGCCCTGGTGGCCACGGAGAGGCATTTATGGCTCAACCTTAGCTCTATAAAAGATAAGGATAAACACTTCCTTCTGGACGCCCCGCTTACGCCTCCTGGCCTCTTCGGCGACTCTGTCAATACGGTCGTTGAGAGGTTCCAGGAGGCTAATAAACAAGCGGCGGCGTTCCAGAAGCTCCTCCCCCGCCGCTCTCATACCCCCGGGGCTGCTCAACAACAGCAGCCCCACTCTTCTAAAGCCAGCTCCTCACAATATCATCGGGCCACCCAGAAGCAGAGCGTTACCACCCGTACTCCCCCTCAGCGACACGGGGGGACGGGTGGGCGGTCTCAACCGCAGCCTTCGAGGGGTAGGGTGGATCTGCGATCCATCCTTACTGCCAAGAAGGCTGCGGGGAAAAAGCCCTGACGCCAGCAGCGTCAGGACTTTGAGGGCAGTCCCCTCCGGAGAGAAGCGTTTTACACTTCAGCGCACGGCGCTCACTTCTCTTCGGTGCCCTCAGGGGGCCGTTCTGCCAACCCTGCCATCTCGGGTATTCCAGGGCGCAGCGGCCCCCAGCGAACATTCACTCAAACATCCGCCCGTAACTTTAGCGGTGATGGGGTGTTCGCTCCCTCCGAGGAGGGTCTCAGAGCGATCAGTTCGGCTGCCCCCTGCCGGTGCGCCGCATCGGGGCACCGAACTGGTTATTCAACATATACCAGAGGCCAGTCTCGAGAGACTGGTTCCCTTAGTAGAATATCTGACAGCGTGGAAGCTACTGCCAAATATTCCTCAATGGGTCCTGCGTACAATCGAAAAAGGTTATGCCATTCAGTTCGGGTCTCGCCCGCCCCGGTTTATGGGGGTCCTACCCACTGTGGTGGGCCCCGAGCAGGCTCTGGTTCTGGAACAAGAAGTAAAAACTCTATTGGAGAAAGGAGCCATAGATTATGTACTTCCCTCCGATGCAGAGAACGGTTTCTACAGCCGTTACTTTATTGTTCCAAAGAAGGATGGCGGGTTGCGTCCTATTCTAGATCTTCGTCATTTGAACCAGTTCGTTATGAAACTCAAGTTCAAGATGTTGACACTGAGGCAGATCGTATCTCAAATCAGGTCCGAGGACTGGTTTGTTACGATCGACCTCAAGGACGCATACTTTCACATCTCCATCCTTCCACATCACAGGAAGTTCCTGAGGTTTGCTTTTGGGGGCAAAGCTTACCAATATCGGGTTCTTCCATTCGGCCTAGCATTATCACCCCGCACATTCACCAAATGTATGGATGCAGCTCTTGCACCTCTACGTCTCCAGGGCATTCGCGTCCTCAATTATATAGACGATTGGTTGATTCTGGCTCATTCACAACAGTTAGCGGCTCGGCATCGAGATGTCGTCCTCGCTCACATGAAGAGCCTGGGGTTGAGGCTCAACGCCAAGAAGAGTATGCTTTCTCCAGTTCAGAGAACCACTTTTCTAGGCGTGGTTTGGGACTCTGTTGCGATGCAGGCGCGTCTTTCTCCTGCTCGCATCGAATCAATCCTTTCTACCGCAAGCCGGTTAAAGCTAGGCCAGTCACTCACTGTAAAACAGTTCCAGAGGCTGTTGGGGCTGATGGCAGCGGCATCCAACGTGATACCTTTTGGTCTGCTGCACATGAGACCCCTGCAGTGGTGGCTCAAAACCAGGGGATTCTCCCCGAGGGGAAATCCTTTTCGCATGATCAAGGTCACGCGGCGTTGTCTTCGTGCCCTGGCCATTTGGAAGAAATCCTGGTTTCTATCCCAAGGGCCCGTGCTGGGAGCTCCTTGTCGTCGCAAAATGTTAACGACAGATGCTTCCCTCACGGGCTGGGGAGCGATCCTAGACGGACGCTCGACTCAAGGTCTGTGGGGCTCTCACCACCTCTCCTGGCACATCAACTGCCTGGAAATGCTGGCGGTCTTTCTGGCCCTCAAGACTTTTCTCTCAGATCTCAGGGGCCACCATGTTCTTGTCCGGTCAGACAACACATCGGTAGTCGCCTATATAAATCATCAGGGGGGTCTCCGGTCACGCCCACTCTCCAAGTTGGCGCGCCGAATCCTCCTGTGGTCCCAAGGGAAATTCCTGTCACTCAGGGCAGCTTATATCCCCGGGGTCCAGAATGTTGGAGCAGACGTCCTGTCGAGGCAGGGGCTGAGGCCCGGGGAATGGAGGCTCCACCCCGAGGTGGTGGAGCAAATTTGGGAAAGGTTCGGCCAGGCTCAGGTGGATCTGTTTGCGTCTCGAGAGACTTCTCACTGTCCACTCTGGTTTTCCCTCACGCATCCAGCTCCTCTCGGACTGGATGCTATGGTACAGACGTGGCCGAGGCTTCGTCTGTACGCTTTTCCCCCGATCGCTCTGCTCCCGGGAGTTCTAGAAAGAGTTCGCCGGGACTACGTCCGGCTCACCTTGATAGCCCCGCGCTGGCCGGGCAGAGTGTGGTTCTCGGACCTAGTATCTCTCCTGGACGGCTCTCCCTGGGAGATTCCGCTCAGGAGGGACCTTCTGTCCCAGGCAGGGGGCAGGATTCTCCACCCCCGCCCAGAGCTCTGGAGCCTGTGGGCTTGGCCTCTGAGGGGGCCCAGCTCATAGATTCCGGTCTCTCAACCGAGGTTGTAGGGACCATTCTCCAATCTAGAGCTCCCTCCACGAGGAAGCTCTACGCCCTCAAGTGGAAACTTTTCACTTCTTGGTGCAGTAGTCGTCAGTTTGATCCAGTTTCCTGTCCCGTTGGTACGGTCTTGGAATTTCTGCAGGAACGGTTCACTGCAGGGTTATCTCCCTCCACGCTAAAGGTTTATGTGGCGGCCATTGCGGCTTACCACATACCCTTGGCTGGTTCTCCTCTTGGTAGAGACCCACTTATTACTCGCTTCCTCCGTGGCACCCTGAGGCTGAGGCCCGCGGTACGCACGAGGGTTCCAGCATGGGATTTGGCCTTGGTGCTCCAAGGCCTATCCCTAGCCCCCTTCGAACCGATTGAGGAGGTTCCAGTTAAGTTTTTGACCCTAAAAACACTGTTCCTCCTTGCCATATCTTCCTTAAAAAGAATAGGAGATCTACAGGCCCTTTCGGTTGCTCCCTCGTGCCTGGAATTTGCACCTGGTATGGTGAAAGCCTTTCTTCATCCCAGACCTGGTTATATTCCTAAAGTTCCCACTAATGTGGCTAGGCCCATTGTACTGCAGGCCTTCTGTCCTCCTCCCTTCAGGACGTCAGACCAGGAACGCCTTAATTTGCTTTGCCCTGTTCGGGCCCTAGATGCTTACGTCCACAGAGCTGCCCTGTGGCGTAAGACTGAGCAACTGTTTATCCTCTTCGGGTCCCCCAATAAAGGGGCCCCGGCATCTAAGCAGAGGATGAGTAAGTGGTTAGTCGAGGCTATCTCACTTGCTTACGAGTCGGCCGGACTGCCGTCACCTCTAGCAGTCCGAGCCCACTCTACCAGAAGTATGGCGGCCTCCAAAGCCCTTCTTTCGGGAGCCTCTTTACTCGACGTCTGTGATGCGGCAGGCTGGTCCTCACCGCACACATTCGTCAGGTTTTATCAACTTGACCTTAGCTCCCCCGGGGCCCGGGTTCTCTCTGGTGACTGACGAGCCACACCAGACAGGCCCTTGTAACTATGGCTGCGTGGGTATTAACGTTCCCAAAGCGTCATTTCTCGACGCAACGCGAGTTCCCTTGAAAGGGAACGTCTCGGTTACGACTGTAACCTTAGTTCCCTGAAGAGGGAACGAGACGTTGCGTCGTCCTGCCATACTTCCAGCACGCCTGTCAGCGCTTACTTCAGACACTTTAAGCTAGCGTTGCTTTGTTTGAGCGTGCTTTATAGCTTCCTGGCCGTGACGTCACCCGCTTCTGACGTCTCGACACACCATTGGACTGATTTCACACGTGCTTCATGACGACATCACGCGTTGCGTTCCCAAAGCGTCATTTCTCGACGCAACGTCTCGTTCCCTCTTCAGGGAACTAAGGTTACAGTCGTAACCGAGACGTTTGTAGCCACCACATCACATTACAGAATTTTAACTTGCATACTAAAACACTAATGATTTGTATAATAAAACGTACTAAAATTCTAATGATTCGCATAACTTTACTAAAATTTTGTTTATTTCCCCCAAATAAACGATTATGTGCCCTTTTGTCACTATCAAAACAATGATGTCACTACCGAAACAGTCAGGACTAAAACATGTGGTGAAGTTTCGGTAGTGACAATTTTAGATGCTTTTGAGCCTAGCTTAAATATGATAATCAGCACATGGTTAGCTAGCACAGTTCTGAACAGTTGTACACAAACAAAAAACTACATTTTATTGAATAACCCCCCAAAAACAATGATGCCATTTTGGTTGTGACTGTTTCGGTAGTGACAATTTTAGATACTTTTGAGCCTAGCTGAAAGATGCTAGTCAGCACATGGCTACCTAACACAGTTCTGACACACACATAAAAACTAAATTTGATGGAATAATACCCAAAAAAGTTTGCAGAAAAAAAATTGGTGATTGGTAGTGACATTCCTTAAAGTTACACACAGATTTTCAGACTTTGAACACATTTAACTCAAAATGATGGTACATATCTACTATGAAAGAAAGGCTATGAGAGTGAGAGACAGGGATATCTCCTGATCAAAAATATAGAAGTGTGGTTAAAATCAGTCTTAGCTAATGGACTAAAACATACATTGTTTCGGAAGTGACATGAAAATGCGGGACATGTTTTTTTTTTACATAAAGTTTCATGATTTAAAAATAAAATATAAAATATATATTTTTTAACTTTGCAATTGCAAAAATTATTTCAATATCATTTTCACAATATGAAATTTAGGGGTTAGGGTTCGGGACAACCAGCTCAATTGAAATTACCCAATAAATGATGATTTTTTATATATATATATATATATATATATATATATATATATATATATATATATATATATTCTGTAGAATGGCCCATAAGTAAGCTTTACATTTTCATTAGAATCCCAATTACTGTCAGTGCTCTCCTTTCCCTGCAATTTAACATCACTCTCATGTAGAGGGAGAACAGTCCTTTCTGCTAGTGTAATTTTCACAGACAGATAGTCTCATGTCAAGTGGAAAACTTTGACTAGTTGTTTAATGGCTAGAGCAGGGGAGGTATAAGAGGGGTGTGATGAAGCACAATGAGCTCTACATGCAAATACTTATTGAGAGCTTTAAGAGTGGAAGTTCTGCCAGTATGTCTGAAGAACTTTAGCCGTCTCTAAATAGCAAATGACTCAGTTTCTCTAGAGTGAATGATTAAACCAAACGGCCCCTCTTAAAAATGCCCTGCATCTCAAAAATATCTGAGTGAAAATGTAAAAAAGAGGCCTTTTGAGCTGATTTAAATTTTATCTCAGCATCTCGTTTTATCTTGAGTCAAAGAGAGAACAGAAATGATTCTGCTGCCACAAGGGGGCAGTCTTACCACATGCTAACATCTGAAATTCATTCATTATGACAAAGACTGCAGTAATCTGCACTGGGTTAATGCCAGTTGATAGGGAAAGCAGATAATCTTTGACATCGTTCTTTCTTTCTTCCCTCATTGGTTGAACACAAATAAGAGGATTATTTAAGGTGCTGTGAAAACAAACTCATTTTCTTTCCACAATACCAGTATTAGATCCAATGTTTTCCTAAATAAAAAAATAAAAAAATAAAAAAATTATATATATATATTGAATGAATGAAACTTGAATCTGGGCTTGTCTTGGTCCTGCTGAGTGATTTTGACATTTTCAGTGCAAGTAGGTCTGTCATTCTGTTATAACAACAGAAATAGTTCAAAAGTTTACAGGGAGAAACTTGAAAAAATCCTACAAAAAGCTTTGAGTGGCTGGTTTTGATGAATAAGGAATGAACATTATGATATAACAGGTGAAGCACAATAACCAACAGAGTAAGTGGGGCATAACTAGGTAGGAAACAAATCGATTACAATATCATTGTCAGTGTGAGCACGAGGGGGAGGTATATTAGTGTAGAAATGTGTGCCACACAGATATACTCACCCAACAGTACTGACCTATTTATTATGAACACTGCCATAATGTCTTTCTCATAGTGTTCCTTCATATTTTGTCAGAAAGTCAAATGCCTCTTAACTAAAGTCACAGCTGTTCACAAATTCACAGTTTTGTCTGGTATTTATGTTTTTACAAATGACTTTGACAGAGATTTTAGACAATATTTGGCAGGCCATGCTCTCTCAGAGTGCCAGGGTTAACCGCAGGTTTTGCGGAGGGTATTATAGATATTCAGTCTTGCAGTAGATTCATTTGTGTACTCTGGATTTCAGCCACACTGCTGATTAAAGACTCAGATGGCTGGTGGAAAGCCAACTTGATATACAGTCTTTGGATCACAGTAGGCCTATGTATCTGATACACTTGTATCTGTTACTTGAAAAGGCAATGATGCAGAATAAAGAACACAATAATAACTACAAATAAACAGTTTAAGAATGGGATAATGTGGTTGGTCATTATCGCAAAATAAACCCATAAAGGGTGATCAGGACACAGACACAGATTGAAGGCCACTTAACATTTCCACAGGATTGAAAAGAAGCAAAAATGATCCCATTGCCCAATGATAGGAAAATACCATTTAGTGGCCCTAATAGTCAAGATAAGTAAGATCATTGAGAAGACAGTATTTGATCAAATACAAGATTATTTCTTAGAAAACAATCTGATAACAAATGTTTAGCATGCTTACAGAAAGGGACACTCTGCACAGTACAAGTGACAGATGACTGGTATAGGGATTTGGATAATAAAATGATATGTGGAGCAATCTTATTAGATTTCACAGCAGCATTTGATCCTATTGATCATAAGCTTCTTCTGGAAAAGCTGAAGTGTTCGATGTTCAGCAGTTGCTTAAATGGAAAGTTATTTAGTAAACAGATCACAGAGAGTATTTTTTTTAATGGAAGCTATTCAGACAGAATGTCAGTGTGTCAGGAATGTGGAGTTCCTCAAGGGAGCTGTCTAGGACCACTTATGTATTCCATTTTTACAAAGGATTTACTTCTCTTTCTAAAAAGTGCTAAATGAACGATGTATGCAGACGATATTACAGTAAATGTGTCTGCACCGACATCTGCTGAAATGGCTGCCATTTTAAAAGGGGAGTTTAATATTATAGGAAAGTGAATTTTAGAAAACAAACTGGTACTTAATACATCTAAAACAAAGAGTATAGTATTTGTTTCAAATCAAATAAAACACTTATTCAGCAAGTAAAGGAAACTAAGTTATTGGGTCTCACTCTTGATAATAAATCGTCTTGGTCAAAACACAGTGACAATACAGTTAATGAAAACAGTATTAGGTTCTCTTTTCTTTTCACAGCTAGAATATTGCCAGATAATTTGGGCTAATGGCACCAAAAATGATTTAAGTAAACTTAAGCTAGTACAGAACAAAGGGGCACAACTTGCTCTCTAGTGTCCGTATGGCACAAATATTAACAGCATGCATCTCCATCATAATTGGTTGAGAGTGGAAGACCAGATGATTGAAGCAGTTTTATTAGCAACATGGAAGGTTTTACAGTTTAAAATTATATATGCCACTAGACAGGCAAAAGAAGGCAGATGAAAAGAAAGCAAAAACTAATTTCCTGAAACGTACAGTATAAGGACAATGAAAACATGGAATTCTCTACTATTGTCATTAACTGAAATATCATAGTAAAATATTGCATGTAAAAGCACACCTTGGATTATCATATTTATAGGAGGTTATGCAACAGAAGTTAGTTGGATGCATTATAAGTGTTAGACCTGGTGTTGATTAGACATTTGAAGAGTTTATTTGCAAAAACAGATAACTCCATTTTTATTCTCACAAATCATGTTTATTTTTATTTTTATTGTGCATTCCAAGTAATATCAATCAAACCGCAGTTGGGTTGTTTTGATTAAGTAATAATAACTCCAAAAAATACAGGTAACTTACAAAATTAAAGTTCATTGAAAGTATGTTTTTTATACATATTAAAAGTTTGTTTCTTAGCAAAAGCAGATAACTCGGGGAATCAGCGCGATCGGGGGAAAAGCATAAAGGAGGAGGCCGGGCTCTGGACTGAGCGGGGGTGGAGTGACCATTCCTCTGAGGGAAGGTTGCTCTGTGACAACATGTCCACCCCTATGTTCAGCACACCCTGTATGTGTGCTGCTCTCACTGAGAGCAGGTTGCACTGGGCCCACTCTAGGATGGTTTTCGCTAGGGTGAAGAGGGGCTTTGAAGAGAGGCCGGCCTGGTGATTTATGAAGGACACCACTGTCATGCTGTCTGACCTGACCAAGACGTGGTGTCCCACCAGGAGAGGAAGGAAAACCTGGAGAGCTCGATATACCGCCATCATTTCCAGGCGGTAGATATGTAGCTCGGTTTCCAGGCCGTTCCAAGCACTAAAGGCGGACGGTTGTCGCACAGAGCTCCCCAACCCATCTTGGAGGCATCTGTGAAGACGACCTTCCTCTTGTCTATCGCCCCAATTGCCACTCCCTGCTTGAACCAGCAAGGGTTCGTCCAAGGGGCCAGGGTTGTGACACACACCTGGTTCAACTTGAGCGAGCAATGACCATGTTGCTGAAACCACGGGTCAGAGCTGCAGAGGGCGCATGTGAAGCAAGCCCAGCTGCAGAGCCGGAGATGCTGAACTCATCAGGCCTAGCATCCTCTGAAACATTCTGAGCGGCAGAGAAGCCCCGGGCGTAAAGGTTTGTACAAGCTGCTGAATGACCAGAGAACGCTCTGGAGTGACTGTGGCCCTCATGTGGGTCGGGCCTAAAATTATCCCCAGGAATGACACACGTTGGCTGGGAGATAACGAGATCTTTGTAAAATTGACCCTGAGCCCCAAGCACTCTTAAGTGGTTGAGGATGATGGATCTGTGGGATATTAGCTCCAACTGGGTCAGAATGAGCCAGTTGTCGAGGTAGTTCGGTATGCGCACACCCATCTGTCTCAGAGGGGAGAGAGCCGCATCCATGCACTTTTTAAAAGTGCGGGGAGCCAGAGATAGCCCGAACGGAAGGACCGTGTATTGATATGCCACCCCTTCGAAGGCGAATCTCAAGAATCGCCTGTGATGGGGGGCTATCTGGATGTGCTGTGCTGGAGGAACCACCTCTATGTCTCCTTTCGCCAGCATGGTGTTTACCTTGGAATGCAGGACATGTGCATCCTTGCTTTCCACAGAGGTTTGGACCACGCCGTTGAAAAACGGGGCCCTTTGAGCGATACATAACCTTGTTTTATTATGTTCAGAACCCAAGCTGACACTCCAGGGATGGCCTGCTAGGCCTCTGCCCACGTGGCGAGGGGCTGAATTGGTTCTGGCACTAAGTTGCTGTGAGGGACTGTGATGCGTGTACTGGGTGGAAGAGGAAATTTGCACTCTTTTTGAGTATGTTTGTGTTTTTTTTATGTCTGCTATCACAGCGGTGCACTGCCAGGGCGTTTGAACAGCCTCTGTGCAGGCAACAAACACTTTTTCTTGAGCACCTGGAACAAAACAGGGTGACAGGGATTTTGGAGGGCGGTCCGGCCGCGGTGGGACTTAGCCTTCTCCTCTTCCTCTCTTGGACATCAGGCCGACTTCTGAGGAGGAGGGTGGCGCCTAGCAGAGCGTGAGCGTCGTCTGTGCTCAGAACGTGGCGCGGGCTTAGTGTCTGGCGGCTTGTCTTTAGGTGGCTGCTGCTGAGCTGGTGCTGACTTAGGGTGGCTCAAAGCAGAGGAGCTGGAACGTTTCGGCAAAAAGTGGCGCATAGCCTGGGATGACTTTTGTGCCGCTGTGAAGCGTTCGGCGAAACCATCAACGGCGGGCCCAAAGAGACTGGCGAGTCAAGGAAGATGGCCTTGTCTGCATCCTTGATCTCGGTCAGGTTGAGCCATAAGTGGCGCTCCAGCACCACCAGGCTGGCCATCGAACGCCCAATAGCCTGAGCCGTGGTCTTCGTGGCGTGTAGGGCCAGGTCCGTGGCGCTACGTAGCTCTTTGAAGGTGGCTGAGTCGTGCCCAGCCTCATCCAGGTCTCTGAGGAGCTTCGCTTGGTACACCTGGAGTACCGCCATGGAGTGCAAAGCAGAAGCTGCCTGACCGGCCGAGGTGTACGCCCATCCAGCGAGGGCCGAGGTGATACAGCAGGCCTTGGATGGGTGGGCGGCCTTCGCCTTCCATCCAATGGCAGCAGGCAGACACAGGTGTGCGGCCACAGCTTCATCCAAGGGAGGCAGCTTTTCATATCCTTTCTGCCCGGCACCATCAACAGAAGTGAGAGCGTGAGAGGCAGAAGGATGCAGGCGGGCAGAGTAGGGAGCGCGCCATGGCTTGGTAAGCTCGTCATGCACCTCAGGAAAGAAGGGCGCTAACCACTAAGGAAGGCGCTTGGCGACGTCCAGGCAGGAACCACTCTTCTAAGTGGCTGCATGTGGGTTCCTCAGACGCAGACCACTCCAGACCGAGCTGCTCAACTGCTTTAGACAGCACACGAGTGAGCTCCGAGTCAGTTGATGCCCTGGTGTCAATCAGTTCCAAAGATGGCAAGGGGGCGGGGTCAGGAAGTGAGCCCGACCACTCCTCGGCATCCGAAGCCGCCAGTGACATGCTGTTGTCCAGCGGCTCTTCATTAGATCTCCCGAACAAGACCAAGTCACTTGCGATGGCAGAGGGGCGTTGGTCTGGGCAGGAGAATTGGACGGGGGAAACCTCTCTATGTGGAGAGAGTGAGGTACGCGGGACCAGAGCCAGCGTGAGCTCACTCTCATCCGAGCTGCAGGCTGCTCGAGTGGGCGAGCAGAATAGAGAGTGGCGAGCAGGGAGGCGAGCTGACCAAACTGCTGCAGAGCGGCGAGTTGATCAGCGGCAAATCCAGCTGCTTGCAGGTGAAGGCGGCTTCAAGTCTCGTAGATCAAGCAAAGAGATTATATCTGCGTCGCTGAAGGAGAATGAATCGATTGGTCAGCGTGAGACGGCTTTTCTGACAAAACAGATTTATGGTTCAGAATGTGCTATATGTGGAGAATAACGCACAGCAGTTAGTTCTTTTTTTCTTTTTTTTTAAGTGACATTTATCGGTTTTTGCAAATGAACTCTTCATTTTTTTTTTTATACATTCACAGATGTAACAAATAATGTATGTTTTTAAGTGTTGTGTGGACCCCAAGAAGACTAGCGGTGCTCTTGGGCATAGCTAATGGGGATCCAAATAAATAAACAAATAAACTGCAATAGAAGTGATATTAGATTATTTTACAATCAACAATTAAGGTGTATTAAACAAGAAAGAGATGTAAGAAATATGAAAAGTAGTGGTGGTTATATACGTACAGACTTAAATATATATAAAACTTAAAACTTGAATTGCCCCTTCGCCGGGAGTTTGACTGACAAGAGATCTAACCAATCAGAATGCCGAATCCACCATTTTGTCCGACAAAGCAGTCAGGAGTAGTTCGAAGATTAACCTCTGTGGATTTAAACTTGAAAAATGTGTACTGACGTCTTTCCGCATTTGAAACAACATTCCTTTTCATGTTCATTCATGTTTATTTGATGCTATAAATTAACTAGTAGGAAGAGATGATCGGTTCACGAGCTGCTTGAGTGCTACAGCGATCTGTCACGACACATTAAAGAGCCACAAAACGGTTATTATTCTTAAAAAAACTACACAATTTGAAAGCTGGGACTTTGTTTAATATCATAAAACCTGCTCTGTCTTGTCTGTCGATGTGTTGTCAGTGTCCTCTTTGCTCCGCGATTTATTTTTCACTTTGCGTGGCGTGACAGCGCCATGGTTTGTCGGACAAAGCAACAGTAACTAAGGGGGGCGGGTCTTTGCGAAGGGTCAGTTGTGCACTTTTTGACAATTATGTGCAAAATATGCTGACTGCCAGGCAGACTTTGGACTGGGTTGTGTTTGATGTAAGGATTCTCAGGGACAGTGAAAATGCTGAGGGTGTTGGCATTTGGGATGTCACTGTGGTTTTGGTTCTTTCTCCAGTGGGGTTGACAGGCTGAATCGCTGGGTTGAAGCAGCTGCAGCCAGTTTCTTCAGCAGTTCAGCTGACTGTGCACAGAAGGGTGAAGAGAGCAGTCATTGCTTTCTGTCATGTTTTCATATTTTCAGAGTTAGACCAAACTGTAATATTTTGCTCTCACTCTTTCTCATACTTAGGTTATCATAACCTTTAAAATTCCTTATATAAAATAATATAAGGAGAATCTCTTTTACATATGACTAATAGCAGCATTTGATTTTAATGGGCATAAAGATGTATAAATGTATATTTATACATAATATTATGTGGATAAACACAAACATGGAAAACACTTCTTTCATAACCATTATGCACAAGATTAATTAGATTGAATCAAAAAGCTCTGTTCACAGTTATCACAACATGAACACAAAACCAACACGGCACCAGGGAACAAACTAGGCTGTTGATGGGATAGCCTTTGTTGCCCTCATGCATCAATGAGCCTTGGGCGCCCAACACCCTGTTGCCAATTTGTGGTTTGACCACTGTTGGTAAATTCTTACCACTGCTGACTGAGAGAAACCCGAAGACCTTGCAGTTTCAGAGATTTTCTGACCTAGTCACCTTGCCTTAACAATTTGGCCCTTGTCAAAGTCGCTCAGATCTTTATTCCTGCCCATTTCTTCCACATCCAACAAGTTGATTAGGTTACCAGAACTGCTTGTTTGCTTACCATCTAATCTCCCCAGACCTTAATATGTGGCCTTGTTAGGAGATGATCAACAACATTTGGTTCACCTGTGACTGGTCATAATGTTTGTGTATGTATGTGTGTGTGTGTGTATGTATTATTTCCTTTTATAAAGAATACATGGTATTTGGCCTTACTGTATATGCATGAAATCTGATCTGAAATCTGTATTCTGATATATGAAAATTTTCACCATTGTTGCAAGATAAAAGCAAGCACGGCTGATTTTCTGTGTCTGCTTCATTAAAAATGTTTAACTGACAGGTTTATCAGATAAAATATAAAAACAATAATTAATAATGCATGCCTAACCTAATTTGACTTTATACTGTCTTTACACGAGCAGTGAGTAATCCACTAATATTAATATGTCATTATTTCCTGGAGCAGCTTTTAAATTTTTATTACTCACATGCAGTATATACAATATAGATACTGTATAAAGCAATAAACTGGACATGATAAACAGGAATGACATGTTTTTTTATGAAATGTGGTGGAGTAAAAAGTACGCTAACATTCTTTCATGAGTTCACACTAACATATAATCAGACATTGTATGAAAAAAATGGCGTATTTGGTGTGCTGTCCGAGGAGAGGGCTCCGAGCTCGGAATTTGGCCCGAACCCAGTATAGATACTTAAAAACGTATGCTACTTAAGTAGGCCTACAGTAATGAAGTAAAAAATACATCATTATTTTCCACCACTGAAAAGAAAAACAGCAAAAATATGACTTTATTGGTTATGAGTCATTTTCGGTCAAATGGACACACAGAGATGACAGTGGGTTTGTGCCAGTCAGGCTGCTTTTGTATATAAACAGACTGTCAAGAGGCATTTTTCTTTTGGCTAAGCTGACTAGACTTTTCAATTTCACTTACCCACACATATTTTTTGAAAAAAAAAAAAAAAAAAAAGTTTATGACTTCACTTATTGAAATGTCAATTTTTTTTTTACAAATGGAAAGTGCAAAAGTAAAGAGTATCTTATTATAATCTCATTTCTACACAAACTGAAAATGATTATGCAATTTATGCAGAAATATTCACTTCTCTGTGGACATTGCATATCTGAAACAATGTTTTATTTACACTAACAGTCAAATGTTTGGATGTGTTTGGACATATTCTCTATGTCTATATTTCCTGCTGTACTACTATAATAGTGAACAGTAATCCAGACAAATAATGAATCTATAATTTGTGTTATAGCTGTTTTGGTAAATATATATATATATATAGTTTAAAAAAGGTGCCTGTTTAAATTTGAATATGAGCCTTACTGATTTTGACTAATCAGTAATGCATTTTGTCACATCAAAAGGGTGTTATTTATATTTCAGTTCCTCATAGACAGATGCATCAGACTTGGAACTTCATTTGACAGAAACAGAAACTGTCACCAAATATTCCTGATTTCAGACAGGCATATGTTGTGTTGGACTGTGCATGACTGGTTGTGAGGAAGATGATACTGACAGAGGTGATGATTGTAAGTAAGATCATAGTGACAATGGTGATGGTCAATTAAAACATCATGGACACTTGTCTTGAGAGGTAAACAACATTAAAGTTGTGCATTTCAATGCACTTACCAATAAAGCTTAATATCAGAATCCCAAATTTTATACACCAGAAATAGATGAGTAACCTTGAAAAGTGTGGAACTGCCCAATCAAAGAATGTCCTATAGTTTTCATTTATTTAATTGAATTTCACCTTTCAAAGGAAAAACGAGGAGTGACCTCATTAGCAGTAAAATTACACAAGGGCAACTGTCAACTCAGAGTGAGACCACTGTGCTACAAAATATGAAACAAATAGAGGGAGAGTTTCTGATGTTAATGATGAATAATGAAACGTGGCTTCAGCTAATGACAAACCTTCATATGAGAAGTTAATAAACTGTCAATGTCTTATTGCCATTGCTGATGCTCTCAAAATGGTTGAAAGGGGGAAAGAAATCCCACAAGCATTCTTTTCAAACATCTGAACCAATTTTCTTTCAGCTGAAAATGTTCACTTTAAATGTGTTTGAGTTAATTTGCTCTGTTGATGTTGCCTTGAGAAATACCAATAACAGGTGCTCTTGTAAAGCATGGGTGCAAACGTCTTATCACTGGTGCGTGTGCAGAATGCAACAACCAACATGAACCAACATACTCCTCTATGTTTGCCATTATTCGCCCATGTGCACACCATCTGTCCTGCACCCTTCGGAAAACCTTTCCACTGTATATGACTTGGGTGACGTTGATTAAATTGCACAGGGCGGCGGGCGACCCTCCACATTCCTTGAACTGAACACTGAAGCCTGAACACTCCAGCTGAGAATAGAAACAATGACTGGATGTGTTAGTTGGGCCTATTGCTGATGGTTTTTGGGAAAATGAGCCAGTTGGTCCCAAGAAATTAAAGTTTTAGAGTGACTAATTGTTAGGCGGACTATCAGTTGCATCATGGGCATATTAGTTGGTATGAGAAGCATATGGAGAAAGTTGCATACAGCACAGCTGGGGACAAAACAACAATGATTCTTCAGCCAGGAAATCACTTTTTGTGGAACAAAGCTGCCATTAGTAGCAAAGGGCTTTCAAAACCCCCTAGACTATGGGCCTGATTTCCCTCTGCCGCTGTTAAACGCATGACAAAAATTGGAGTGAACTGATTAGATCAATCTAATAGTGAAGGCTAAATGAATTTTCACAGGGCCACTTTAGGGAGGTGATGGAAATGACTCAACTCCAAAGTCAGGTGGGAAAGAAATTGGAGGCGTGTCTTTGCACTGAGATCAAATTAAAAGTATTTTTTGCAGTCTTCGCTCTCCTTCTTTCTTCTTCTCCTTGATGCAATGCCCTTTAAATTCTCATTTCACTGCATGCAAGAATGAAAAGATGCATAATGCTTTTCTGATGTAGTTCATCCAAAATCTATTTAACTTGTGTGTATTTTAAAAGGTGTTTTTGCATTATTGATAAGATGGCTAACTGGTATCATCTTTCATGGAATTATAATGAAGGAACATTAAGTACGAAGTACTACCATCTAATGAATGCGTCAAAGGCATGATAAAAATTAATATTATTGACAAATTAACAGAATGCATAAAAAAAAACACAATGTGATTTTCAAATTAATATTATCCTTGAGTGGTCAGGTAACAATGCTATGTATTGGCTTTATTGCTACCATTTACACATCCACATCGTGTCCCTCATCAAGACACAAATCCCCCGTCTGCCAGAGGATTGTTTCTTTATGACTGTGTTGTGGTCCATCTTTTTCAGTCTCAGAGTAATATATAAAGTATGCAAGCATTATGAGTATTAAAGGGTTATTGCTTACAAAAATGAAAATTCTGTCATATGTCATATGAACTGAGCAGTTTAGTCCAAATTTTCTGAAGAGACTCAATCGCTTTATATAATGAACAGATTGAATTTACACTTTTATTCACATATAAACATTGATCAACGAACATAAACAGAAGCTCAACCGAATATGATTGACAAACCTTTTCTGGAAGCTCAAATGTGCTGTGTAACACACAAGAATGAACCTCATTGGTTCTTACATGCATCAAGCAAACATGCTTGAGCTACCATTTACCACAACTGATGTGTGAGTTGATGAATATTTATATGTTAATATGAGCCTAAATTCAACCTGTTCACCATATAAAGTGATTGTTTCTCTTCAGAAAATTTGGACTAAAGCACTCAATTCATATGGGTTAGTTTCACAATCTCTTTATGAACTTCTTGAAGCGTCAAAGTTTCAGTTGCGTAGCTGTCAAGTATTTTCATTTTTGGGTGAGCTATCCCTTTAAGTCAATTTTAAAATGATATGTTGAAAAATAATGAATGCAATGCATGCATTAGATAAGCTCTGTAATTTGAGTCATTGTCTCCTCTTTCCATTAATTCCTTCCTGGTTCTATATATGTGTTTATGTATTTATGAATTTGCATGTGTGTGTGTGTGTGTGTTTGTATTTATTTATATATGAGTGCCAAAACGCATCCTTGCTATGTTTTATGCTAACATCACTCCTGTTCATTGTTATTGTGTATTTTTCTTTTCATTTACCTATTCATTAAGAGGGCACAAGAATTAAAAAAATAATAAATAAAAATAATGATGTGCACAATATTCCGTAAAAATAAGAAGTGTCGATTTTGATTTCATGGTGACTTCAAGGATAATCATAAACTGCCAGTGCGTCTACCAGTTGTTCTGACAGAGACCTGTCTCTCTTTCTCTCTTTCTCTCTCTCTCTCTCTCTCTCTCTCTCTCTCTGTGAATCTATTAGCCTGTTGATGGCTGTTCATCAGAATGCTTCCTAGCCTTGAAGAACAGATCAGGTTGATAAAAGGATGTAAAAGGATTAGGACTTCAGACAGCCAAAGAGTAAAGACAGAAGAAAAAATGGGATTACTACTCTTCTCACTGTGGTCTCTGTACATACTGGGTGGTTTACCTCCATGAGAAAAAAAAGAATTATAAATTATCTAAGATAAAATGTTTTGATCTTTTATGTTTTATTGTATTATTTTAGATTAATTTCACATAGATCATTTTCAAAAGCACAATGCATGAACATAATCAGCAGAAAGGATATGTAACAACCGGAGGGGATCTTAAATAATGAAGCTTTTATTCACACACCTACCACAGAACAATGTCGAAATGGATAGAGGACATGGTTTTTAAGAATTGTTCCTTTGTCAGTGAAACATGGTGATGTGTTCCACGGAATAGACAGTGACTGAAAACAAATACTTTCATACTTGAAACTGTCTAGTATTATTGATAATGAAATAAGCTGTATAAATCCCTTCATTATTAAAAAAAAAAAAAAAAAAAATCACTGTGAGAAATCTCATATAGATATGTATCTATGTGCTCAGTTTGTAATAGAGACAAGAATTCACTGTCCATTTGGCGACAGCCATTGTCTTTGTTGATCTGGGGGTGAGGTAAGGCCATTTTCCTCATTTCCTTTTATTGAGCAGTCCTGGGGGCAGGATATGATTTAAAGTAGACAGCAATTTCACTCAAAATGACTGGCACAAGACCTCCTGAACCTTTGCAACAGAACATGGCCATCGGGGACGTTTTCCCATTTGCATTTTGCATATTTGTTGAAAGTTGCCCGTGGCTCTGGTGCACTCCAATTCAATATTTCATATTAGACTTGTCTATAGCTGTAAAATATAACTTATGATGTATATTCTTTATTGCTTACTGCACATGTTGGTGAAAACATTATGTGTGCCAGGTAGGTTTGTTATTATGTGCAACACTTCTCTGGCTTTTATTATCAGCCAGACAGATCAACTAAAGTGAAAATTAAGCTCTTGTGCCTGATGCAAGACTTGGGAAAGAAAAGCCTTTTTTAATGACTGGAAATTTCTGCCATCATAAAATCAATGACTGCTATGAGGTCTTTGGAGGGCTTTTCCTTGCAGGACTGACAGACCAATTATGGACTTGTGCAATACTATGATAGCTACAGTCACACTAAAGCCGCCCCAATGCCTGTCACAGCACAGAGACTAGATAAGATCCCATCAAAGGCTGTGTTGTACTTTGTGCCTGTGCAGCTGTGCACACTGTGCCCTAATGAAGAGAAATAACCCACTGAAATATCACTTACCCAGAGCAGCCTGAGACAGCGAGCTTAAATTAAAGAAGTTCTATCATTAGTCCACTGTGCATGCAGTGTACACTCAATCCCTCATGCACAGGGTCTGAAGAAACAAGCTTAGCATGCTCTATTAACGTATTAGTGAAAGATGAGCTTTGATCGGCTGTCAGAGGACCAGCTCTCTGGGTGATTTCCCCAATTAATTAGAGCAGCAAGTGGCACAGGCCAGCTTGTGTGGAGGAAGAAGAGTAGGCAGGGGAAGTGGTGTTTGAGAAGTTGGTAACACTTTAGAATACTGTTCTGGCGTTAATAAGTAACTACACAGGAACAAACGAGTAACAGAATATTAAAACTCTATTAACTAACAACTAACTCTGATTAATGAATTAGTAAGTTATAGTGCTCAGTTGAATGTGGTAGTTCACAATTAGCTATAATCAATAACTACTATTTTTTTCATACCTCCCAGAAAACTACAAAGAACTACTATATACAGGTTCATAATTAATGTGAATAATGAATAACGTAAAATTAATTCTAAAGTGAAGGTCATGGTAACCCACTAGTAATGACTGAAGTATTACCAAATCCTAATTATTTGGATCAGTATTCTGAAGCGAAAAACATGATAACTCTTTCGTAATGACTGAAAAGTATTGGATAGTATGACTCAAGTGTGACTGAATCTTTCAGAAGGAACTACTAATTATTTGGATCAGTATTCTAAAGTGAACAGCATGATAACTCTCTAGTAATGAGTGAAGTCATTGTAAACTTGTGAGGTTTTTGTAAGGTTTTGGATAGTAATTCCTTCCAATGAATTTGGTAACACTTGAGTCATTTCTAGTGGGCTATCATGATCTTCACTGTAAAATACTGATCTAAATAATTAGTATTTCCTTTAGAAGGATGTAGTAACACTTGCGTCATTACTATCCAAAAATGTACAAAACCCTCCAAAACTTACAATGTCTTCAGTCAATATTAGGGAGTTATCATGATTTTTACTTTAGAATACTGATCCAAAAAAATGTGTAATTCCTTGTGATGGATTTGGTAATACTTCAGTCATTGCTAGTGGGTTACCATAATCTTTACTTTAGAATTAATTATACATTATGCATTATTCAAATAAATTATGAATCTGTATATAGTAGTTCTTAGTAGTTACTTATTAGCTAGTGGCGAACTACCACATTCAGCTGAGCACTATTACTTACTAACTCCTTAATCATAGTTTGTTGTTAGTTAATAGTAGTATGTTAATGGTGCATTACTCGTTTGTTCCTGTGTACACTGTAGTTATTCATTAATGACGGAACAGTATTCAGTACGGAACAGTAAGTGTTTTCGAGAAGTGTACAATGTCCAGAGAGACAATCCCTGTGACTCCCTACTAAATCCCTTCTAAATGGCACATTAGTTTGCCACTGTGGAGATGGCAACTTTAATGCAGGTTATTGTGCCTGCATCTGAGAAGACTGAGATTAAATAAATGCTGTTAAGCTGTGCCTTTGCTTATACTAACACATTCTGTTTTATCATGCATGAATATTTGATCTACCCAATAAATGACATTTGTGTATTGCCACTGGGAGACACTATAAAAGATGCTTGAGTAATTGGTGAGAAAATTTTTTATTCTGACACTTTTATTCAGAGGTATTCAGTATTATATTTCCTTTACAGGAGATGTATGGCATAATAGGACATGCACACGTATTTCTATCTTGATGGGGAATTTCTATTGGCCTCCTATTGTTTTTACATTGAGCTAATGATATTTTCTATTCCCAAAACTTAATCCTCACACAAACTTTTCTGTATTTTTACATCTTCATGAAAACATTGTTTGGCATGTTTGTTCATACAGCAGCAAATGCAGTCTGTATAGATTACGTAGGGCTATTTGTTGCAATGACACAATTAATTGTATTCAGATAGAAGCAAAACTAAATAAAAAGACAATTTTTAGGTGCTAACTTTATTCAATTCAACCCTTAAAGGCATGGATGTTTTGCCAATTGTTATTATATAATCGGGTCTTTAGCTGTTACATGTACACTCTGTTTTGGACTTGTGTTGTTCCATTTCCCGCCACTAGTTATTCACCATGGTTACTGATCACCCCAATCATCACATTCAGCTGTGTTCATTCACCCTCCTTGTATCCCTGTGTATATAAGCCCTGTGTTTCCTGTTCAGTATTGTCCAGTATCGTTTGTGTATTGTGTAGTTGTCTCTCCCGTGAACCTGCCTGTGGATACCCTTGCCTGTGGATTTATTAAAGCCTGTTATACTTATATCTTCCTCGTTGTGCGTACTTATACTTACAACCAGCAACTGTAACATTAGCAACCTGGATTTATATCAAAGGATTTATATAAGCAACCCTTATATCAAAGGGGCACAAAATCACACTCACAGACCCTCTCCTGGTCTGTTCCTGGTTGCTGGAATGACCTGCCACGCTCTATCAGAACAGCTGAGTCTTTAGCCATTTTCAAAAAACTGCTAAAGACATATCTTTTTCGTCAACACTTGACCCAGTAATATAGCACTTTTTATTTATATTTTACTCTTTCTTTTTCAACTTTCTATTCTCTCCATCTATTTGTGTAATTATAAAAAAAAAAAAAAAAAAAAAAAAAAAAAACCTTTACTGATGAAACTGTGACTTGACACGGCACTTACGTACTGTTTTTGGATTGTACTCATGTTGATTCGACTGCTTCTACTACTCTCATTTGTAAGTCGCTTTGGAGAAAAGCGTCAGCTAAATGTAAGTGTAAATATCTAACACCGATGGAGTGCCGCAATAGTATAAAACTCTCCTGATATTTTAAGAAAAAAATAAAACATATTTTGTTACCTTTTGAGACTTGGAAGAGTTCAATTTGAGCAGGTGTTTTTTGCCATCACAGTCATTGTCAGAGCTCATTTCCCAGTACATTCAGCAACTGGCTCAATCATATTCTCAAAACTATCATTTTCAACATCTTAAAAATCAGTATTTTGAGAGCTGACAGCTTCTTCACCAGATCCACCATCAAGTAACAGTGACATTAATATTTGATTGCATACAGTACTTGCTCAGTAAATCGCTGAGCCATTTCATGTTTTGCTGATGATTGTGTAGCTTTTATGCCTGTGGTAATTATGAGTAAAACATCACATCATCATTGTGTATCAGACATTGCCACCTTGAAGAATAAAGGTGAATTGCACTTATTGACTCATCAGAGATTTAATTATTGTTGTGCAGAAAAAAATATACTTACACTGTTTCATACCTTGGGTCGTTAGCGACCCTATACACATTTAAATATAGCTGCGAGCAGCAATTATCGTGGTCAAGCACAACAGAGGCAAAATGAGCAAAACAAACATGGCATAGAGCATCAAAACCAACTGTAAAATGCCCAGTTTTAGATATTTTTACATAATATTAGGTAAAATGGTTGAAAAAAAACAAACAATACAATACATTTTTATTTTATTTAATTGCTTGTCATATTTGACCAAAAGGTGTCGCTGTCACCAAATTGATGTGTTATTGTCAGTGTGGCATAACAATGACACAGAAAGAGTTTGGTGTCAATATGCAAAACCATTGCAGAGTTACAGCTTTGGATCTTTTTTGTCATTTTGCAATTAAAAAGATGGCCATGTTTTTCAAGGTACACCAGTGTCATAATGGACTATGAAAGCAACTGAGACAAAGACACTGCATGTCAATTTTGAAGTCAATCAGACCAACAATACTGTAGACCCAATTTAATGTTTTGTTAACTTACAACATCACCAAGTGGCGCAGTCCCACCACTTTTTGTGTGTGTTTGTGTCCTCAAAAGTGTCTTCCATATTCAACTTACGAAAAATGCGTAACTGATGTCGTAAGTTGAATACAGAAGGCATAGGACATAGCTTAAGCTTTTGGACTGCAAGAGGCGTTACACTTTCTTCATAAGTTGAATACGGAAGGTAGTCTGGAAGAAGCTAGATATTTTACTTTATAACTTGTTAAATATGGATATTGTTCTTACACAAATGCATCACTTCACTTCAGAAGGCCTTTATTTACCTCCTGGAGCCATGTGGAGTACGTTTATGATGGATGGATATACTTTCTTGAGCTTTATACTCGTTGGTCCCGTTCACTGCCATTATACATTTAGATGTGTCAGGATATTTATTAATATAACTCAGACTGTGTTTGTCAGAAAGATAAAAGTCATATACACCTAGGATGGCTTGAGGGTGAGTATAAATATTGGGGTAATTTTCATTTTAAAGTGAACTAATTCTTTAATGGTCTATATAACGCAGTTTAAACAACATATAATGTGATTTTTTTTAATGTATTGTAATCAGGCGCAAAAGAGAATACACATTAAAAATTATTTGAGCCAATGGGATCAATTGGGTTCCTAGGCCCTGTCCCAAATGGAACCCTAAACATTTGCAGTCTTCCTACGAGTCTGCACTTCCATGACTTAACGCTGCTTTGACTGTTGGGAAGAAGTCTGCTACGGAGCTGGCTTCAGTGTGGGCGCGGCAAAGGTGCGCATTGAGGGTGCATATCGACCACAAAGGGGGCGCTGGCGAGCACCCTTCTGACACCTAAAATGACAAATGGGACACACTACGGTCTCATGGACATAATGGACATGAACGTAAGTGCATGAAGTGTGCCATTTGAGACAGGGCCCTAATTGTAACAGTTATGTTCAGTTAGTTTCATTTTCATGGACTTTTTAGTTTGTATTCCTCAGTTACCTGTTTCCTGTGTTTCCTTTGTTCTAGATTCCCACCATTATCTGTTGTCATGGAGACTAAGTTAAAGAGCACAGCTGTCTTCATTTAGCACGTTATCATTACCTCTATGTATTATCTCCAAGTTTGTTTTAGTCCTGGTCCAGTATTGTTCGTGTTATGTTTAATAATCCTGTCTCATTCTGTTTGGAAGCTACCTGACTCTTTTTTTTATCTACTTTATTTTGTAAATCTAACCATCTTCATCTTTATTGGACATTAGGCGTGACACCAATGGAGACCTGATTTTGAGGGAGAACCCATTTTGTCGATCAAGTCCATTCGAACTGAGCTTGGAATCACACACTGCACATTTTCATTCTTAAAATTAAAATGTAAAAATTCTTAAAAGATGTAATTTTTACATATGTTAATTTAATTAAAAATCCCTTTTATTTATTTATTTTTTATTAGAATTTATTTTTGTTTTTTGTTTAAAGTTGCTATCCATGCCAGGTCTGAAAAAGGTTTATGCCTCTGCACAAACCTATTTATTATGTAAGAGATTTCCGATGGGTCATTTGGTTGCCACAATGTTAGCAATACCAGACCCACAGACACACAAATCCTGCATGACAGTTCATCATTTAAAGACTAAGCCCTAATTCTGTTTTATGGAGACAGAAAACATGTATACTGTGTCTAAATGAAATTAAAAGGGACGTTTTTAAGCGCCTGCGGCCTGCCTGGGATTTTAATAAGCATATGAAAATGGAAACAAATTAATACCCTCTTAATATAATATCTCATTAAATGCTTAGGTGGGTGGTGTACAGCTCCCCTGACAATTTGAGACTAGAGACAGTTGCTGAGAAACCAGGCGGGGTGGAGGAAAGAAGTGAGCAAGAGAGGATGGATGAATTGGTACTAAATTCTAAAGCATCAAATCAGCATTAACCTGCCACAGTAAGATCAAATTGCCCCTTCAATGGCTTGTGCAATATATTCTCTTTTAAAACTCTAAAATAAGACGAAATTCCTTTGACAGCTTGACAACTACTCATAAAGTCATATTGCCTGCATGAAGCTTTTATGATGTTATTATATAATGATTAGGTTCAGCACAAGATACTTCTGGGCAAAAGGGAAAAATATGCTTTGAAAAGTTTTCTCAAGAGTAATATATTGATTGTTGATGGCATGATGTTTTACTCTTCAGTAGCACATTATGTCAAATACCGAACTGAGCTCAGTTAGTATGCAGATCAACCAGTTTAAGTCGTAAACACATGGCTCACATGCTCACGGACTGATCAACAGTCTCCACTCCAGCTGTTCTCCAACATCTGCTCACAACAGTACCATAAGTAGAATGATAACTAATTCAGTCATGAGTCCAAGTCAGGAAGCTGTTCGCTTTCAGTCCGTGTTTTACAAAGCGCAGCTGGTGGTGTTCTGAGACTGTTGACTGATCCGTTCCTTGAAAGTGAAGGAGGTGGAAACAGATGTGCAGCTGTCATATCTCATGAGATGGAAGATGTGTTATGAGTATCAATCTTGTGCAAACAAAGTGCTGAAATGGGCAGAGCTAAAAAGAGAAGCTGTCAATACGGCCTGGATAAAAAGATCCCTGTTGTTAGATGTGTATGTCCTTCGCTGGCGGAAAGGAGGACCTTTGATAGGGAAGTTTTGAAAAGTTATTGTGGGAATGGAATTCATTTTATTCCGGTGTTTTGGATGAGAATATGCCATACTAGCACAAACACTTTTTCTAACTGCTGTGTCCTGCAGTTCCCCTGAAGCTGATGCCATGACTGCTGACACTGATGACGGTGGTCAACATAATCACCTAATGATGATACCCATGTGACAGATATATAAAAAAAATAAAAAAACTTTGCTGCGTTTGTGAAACTACTGGATTGCTGAAGCTATATTGTATAGAAACTTTGGACAGCTGGCATCAAGCACTTCTAGATTTTTAATGCTACCACACCTTATACTAGCATTTGTGCTTCTGACAGAGATGTACAAAACAGTACATCTCTGTCAAAACAGTAATGAAGCAGTCTGTGCTGAATAACAGTAAGCAAAAGAATCACAGTGGGAGAGTGAGGACTACTCTTTTTTAGCAAGCCAGTTCCCCCTGGGGTCAAATTATTAAAACCAACTCTGAACAGCTTTATTTTCTCTTGCATTGGTGAAAATGTTTTTGCCTCCCTGAAAAATGACAAATCTCTCAAGCTACGGGTTTCCATTAACAGAAGCTTTATGCAGCTTGGTCTGTTTCAGGCTGAAACACAAAAACACTATAAATTACAATATGATATAATAAAGAAAATAGAACAAATAAAATCCTTACTGAATAAATATAAGTAGACAGCTGAAGTTATCATTTACACTCAACATTTTATATTTAGTATTCAAAGCACCAAAACCACTTTTAATTGTTGATATTTAGACACAATATAGCATACATTTAATGATGAAAATATGTCCTGTGGCAAATTGCTTTAGAGTTATTAGCTTACAAAGATTTTCATCCCACAAGTTTCATGTCCCACTCACCAACTTCAAATAACTCAATTTTTGTCTTGGGTTTCAAACCTATTGTGTTTTCACACCATTTTTTTTTTTTTTCTTTTTTTCTAAATTTCAATTTTTCCCCCCTTCAAAATCTCAACCTCTTCTGGTGGAGATCTCACACTTACTGATTAAAAATGGAAGAGGGATGATACCAAACCATTTCTGACATTTCTATATGACTTCCAGTCACATGATGTTCACCGAAATAAAAAAATAGGAGCACCACAAGACTGAATTACAAAGAAGTTCATGGATTAATATTACCCTGTGATAATATTATTATATTATTTTAGTGATGTTCTCTATACCAGCACAAGTGGACCTTCAGTCAATTGACACAAATGATAAAACCAGTTTATAACAGTATTCTCCATGCCTAAAACCAAAGCCACAATCTACTAGTAGTCACAAAACACAATCATACAATGATTATGTGGCAGTTTACTCTAGTACTTTCTAGTAGTTTTATTTTTTATTTATTCATAAGTCTACAAAGTAGAATAAAAACTGCCAGAAAAGAAAACAAACAGCCGGAGTTACTAAAATCTCTCCAGCAGTTGTTGTAACTTGAGAAAGCAGTATGCTGATGTAATAATTTCCCTGTAATTTGACATCAATCATTTATGTGTAAATATTTTACAGGTTCACTGACTCTTTGTTCTACTAGATTTCCATTTGCACTGTTATTCAGCCTTTACAAGAACTGGGCTGTAAATCATTAATGTGCTTTAGGTTCTGAATCAGTTTTTTTGGTTGCTATGAAGTTATTTACTACATTAAAACTCAAAATAAAGCCAAAAATAACTATAATAAAGTGAAGCTTCAAGCATAATTCTGAAGCGATATGGACTGAATGATTTGTCAAGGTTTGCTACATTGATAAACACACTGAGGTTTTGAAACACAGGTTTAGAATGATGAGTTCACACATACAGTTTATAAACTACAGCGATAAATGCTGCAGACTGTATCTTCACCTAAAAACCAGTTTAGTCTCCATAGCTTCACCTGTTTTTGTCTAAAAAGTCAGCAATAGCATATGCAGTGTGGATTTTTAAACAATGTTTAGTGCTGCTTTGAACAGAAGCAAACAAGCAAGCAAAAAAGCAAAAAAGAAAAGAAAGAAAAAAGTTCTGAACAAACATTCCTAGTCTGAGTCTAAATTGATTTACCCCTCAAATATGCTTTTTTTTGGGGGGGGGGGGGGGGGGGGGGGGGTGCAGGCATTACTTTGAAGTTTTGTTGTGCCTAAGCGTACAGCTGGCAAGTGGGTTCATTAATGAGTTTACATTTGTCTGCATGCCTTGTCAGGGAATATATCTGTGTGTAGGTGAGCTTCTCCCAGATTGGGTCGCTCAGACAATAACAATATCACAGTTGACACAGGCTGTTGGCAGGGGTAATTGTTTTGAGTCTTACCCAGAATCTCTCACAGGATTTAAGCATAACTGGATTAGACCAAGGCTCTGCAGTCGACACATCCACTCTCTCACTTTTTAACGTTTAAACAAGCTATCAAACATCATTCTATCTCTTCTATATGCAGGCTCTCTGTAAGTCATTTCAGGCCTAAAGTCTCTACGGATATGGATACTGTATTCTTGTCCCCATCACCCCAGCTAACAGGGAATTTTCTCAAAACTGTTGCTTAAGGTTCAAAGTTATAAACAAACATTCTTCCTGTGAAATTAATAGAATGTTCATTTAAATTTATCTGGTCTTTAATAGGCTATTGTTCGAAAAAATATTACCACAAAAATATTATTTAGATATACATTGTTCTTTTTTTTTTTTTCTGAATAGTTTTAGTTTTAGTTGGACGCTTTTTAAATGGTACTACTTGTTTCAGAACATTCAGAGAACATTCAAATAACATTTCCATTACTGTTTGCAAAATTATAAAATGGAATGTGCAGTTGAAAACAAAACAACAACAAACATGTTTTTAAAACTCCTTTTTTTTTTTTTTTTTTTAATGGATGTTTTAAAGGTGCAATGTGTACATTTTAGCGGCATCTAGCCGCTAAAATGTGAGGTTGCGAACTGCATCTAACAATGCACACCCTTCGCAACTCTACTTTTCGAAGAAGCTGCGGTAGCCGTCTGGCTGACACAACAAATATGTCATCATCTGAGACAGCAGGGAGTACATTAGTCAGTGAAGCAATGAGGTTTGTTCTTACTTCTAACAAAGAACGATTTCTGCTTCTAATAAACCAGACGATGACGACTACTACTACTACTGCTACTACTATATGCATATTCAATGTAGTGACGATGCAAGCTGCCTCTAAAAACACCAACGAACACAGTGATTAAATGCAATCTGTGGAGCAGTTTGTCCATTTAGGGTTACTGTAGAAACATGCCGGCGCATAATGGCGACTTGACATGGAGGGGGGACCCGTGGTGTATGAGATCTAAGGCACATTCTAAGGTAATAAAACATAACGGTTCATTATGTAAGGTTTTTTATACACCACTGAAAACATAGTTATGTATATTATATTGTTGTCAGGACACAGACGGAGTGGAAAGCTGGTGGAAAGCTTCTTGGGCAGATGGAGTCCAGGAAAGAGAATTGGGCTGGCCTTTGAGGAGTGAGGTGAGGGGTGCACTGAGGAGACTGTAGTTGTGGATGAAGCGACGGTAGAAATTTGTGAACCCCAAGAAACGTTGTAGCTCCCTGACGGTGGTGGGTAATGGCCAGTTGCGGATGGTCTCCAACTTCCTCTGGTCCATCTGGATGCCGTGTCGGTCTATGACGTAGCCCAGGAAGTGTACAGAGGTGGTATGGAACTCACGCTTCTCCAGCTTGAGGTATAAATGGTGTTGGCGGAGCTTATCGAGGACCTGGGAGACGTGTTGGCGATGTTTGGCCTGGTTCCGGGAGTAAATGAGGATGTCGTCGGGACCAGAGGAAGGGGATAACTGAATTTGACCATCTGGGATTTCAGGTGATGGTATTCAATGCACGGCCTCAAGCCTCCGTCCTTCTTGGCCACGAAGAAGAAGTTTGAAGCGGGGGACGTTGAGGGTCAGATGAAATGTTGTTTGAGTTCCTCCTGAACGTACTCCTCCATGGCCTTCTGTTCCGGGATGGACAGTGGGTAGCCCCAGGCAGCAGGTCGATGAGGTGGTAGTTGCGTTGCCAACCACTTGCTGAACACATCCTTAAGACGCCTGGTATTCAGGAGGAATTTTCACTTTGAGGTCAGTCTCCGGACTTTCGATGGAGGTGGAGAGAACAGGTAGGATGTTGGAATCGAAAGAGGATGGTCGAAGGTTCGAGGAAGACTTTCTGATAGGAGACAAACTGTTTTTAGAACATTCTTCACTCCACTTGAGGATCTCACCCGTGTTCCACTGGATGTACGGTTGGTGTTGTGTGAGCCAGGGGCGTCCCAGGATGATGTCCACGGTGGATCCCTCCAGCACCGTGAATGTGATTTCCTCTGTGTGAAGACAGCTAATGCGGAGTGTCAGTGTGGGGGAGAAATGTCGAATGTGACCACGGCCCAGCGGTTTTCCTTGGATGGTTTGAATATGGAAATCCTGTTGGCAGCGTTTGTGATGTACTTTTAATTTCTGTAGAATCTGGTTGCTGATGAAGTTCCCTGCGGAGCCTGAATCAATGAGGGCTTGCGCTGAAACACAGACATGAGAGTTAAGGAGATGCACAGACATTCTCGTAAGTGGTGCAATACGAGGGGGGAGTTGGATTGTACGTGGTCCTCTCCCCCACAGTACAGACAGAGATGTTGTTGGATTCTACTCTGACACTCCGCATGGGTCAGGCGATATGAATCAACCTGCATGGATTCAGGTGCTGGGAGGGCGACAGATGATGTGGCGGGGAGAGGATTGGCAGCGGGTGTGAGAAGCGCACATGCAGAATAGCGCTGGGCTACACGGATGGTCTTTTGGATTAGGTTTTCCGGTCCCATAGTATCATCATACATGACCATTAATTGTTTCACTTGTGGATTCAAGCCCTGGTGAAAGGCAGTTATCAGAGCCGTTTCATTCCAGCCGCTGGCGGCTGCCAGAGTACGAAAACGGAGGGCATACATACTCACAGATTCATCACCTTGGTGTAGATTGTAGATTTGATTGTGTATGGAGAGTTCAGCGATGCTTTGTCCAAACACCTCCCGAAAGTGAGCGAAGAAGGATTCGATGATGGCTGTTGTAGGGAACCCCCCATCAGCCCAAAAACGGAATCCGACGGCCTGGGCGAAGGTTAACGTGTGTATGTCTTTTCAGTGCCCTTGTGAATTTCACTTAATTTCACTAGTTTAATCTGACTCCAATTTCAAATGATTATTACTCTTAGGTTGTGTTTCCAATTAGGAATTAATCATTTGTTATGTATTAATTTAGATATTTGATTATTCTGGGTATCCCATATTTCGATTATTCGTTCATTACAGACCCATACCACTTAGAGTCACACGCCCCAGGTTTGCGTGGATCTCACGACACAAATTCACCAGTTCTGATTCTTAGTCAGAGAGTGCAGAGTTTACTAATGCATTTGAGTCGAACCGCCACATGCTTGTTCATACAAAAACACAGTTTTCTTAGTCACGATACTGCAACTTGCTAAGCCAGTTGATAGACAAAAATCGAAAAATCCCATGATGTGCTTACATGCTCCTTTCATGGGCCTTTAGTTTGAATCTATCCTGACGCAGATTTGCGGAAATATGGACTCCAATAATCTACTGGTCATAATGATTTGAGAAGAATCCAGAGTAAATCAAATATAAAATTTTATTTGTCAAGTAAAAATGTATCATGCCAATTACATAGTTGGACAATTAGAAGCCAATTCAGAAATAATGAATGCATAACATCAATTGAAATGCACATGCACACAGTGGTGGATTAGTGTTTTTAAGACACTTGTCCATCACTGCATGAGTGTTTCTGGCTACAGAAGATCCCCCATGACTGCTTTGCACTTTACCTTATATACCAAGACCAGAACAAAAGGATTGTACATTTTTATTACACCAATAAAGAGGAGACGAGTGGGTTTTCACAACACCACCCAAAAAGAGGGAAGAATTCCCCTTAGTTTTCAATCTTCTTTATAATACCAGTAACTGCTGTGAAATTGAGACCATTTTACCAATCGTACGGAGACATTTAAAATGATACCAAACATGAAAGGAAAAACACTTTCAGTGACTTGTGTCAGGGGGAAAGGAAGGAGGGTGTGTTTGTGTGTGTGTTGGGGGGGGTTGCACAGACGTGTGAGGACAGTGAGGACAGATCTTCTCTCCAGATGAGCTTTATTGCTTTATTGCAGGGTGCTTGTTCTCAGTTTTTGTCTTAGCAGGATAATCAAGTCTGAGTTCGTCAACTCAGGGGATTGTGAACGAGTGGGTGGAGCGTAAAGATCTGGTGACGATGTGTTGGTAGGTGTTGGCTGTGACTCTGTGACAATTGCATTTCTGTCAATAGATCCTCCCAAATGATACACACTGCACCTTTAAACATTCAGGGCAAATTTACAAATAATTTTGAATAATGAGAACATTAGCAAAAAGCTCTTAGAATATAGGCTAATTTTGTTAGCTGAACAGAGATAGATCTAACAAACAACTGTAGAGTGAACAAAAGCCCTGAATTTATTTTTCTGTTGGCAAAAATGTTCCCTGGTTTAGCTCCTTCTCTTTTCTCAAGGAAAGATGATACGAGCATCACCAGACATCTCACATTCATCCACAGCTTAAAATTCAAAGAACACAGGCTGTGCCGACCACAGTGGAAATGCTTTAAAAAAGATCAATGTTCTTGCTAAAGTGCTGGACTATAAATAAGCTTTAGAGGGACTGTTTTTCCTCTGTGCATTCCAAGCAGCAGTCAGAGAGTGATACCCGTGTCTGAGAGAGGAACCAAAACACTCTTTATTCGAACACCTTTTCCAGCTGTGCTAGAAATTTATCCTCGTTGATTACATACACCCAGGAATAATGAGTCAGGTCAGAAAGCCTGTTGCTTTCCTTTGCTGATAACCACTTAATGTGGACTTGTGAAGCATATGGCTTTTAATCAAGACTCTCCAGCATGATAAATGGAGAGTTTGCATATGGCCGCACATTTTTAAAGCACTAAAAAAAATTAGCCCGAGGGCGTAGAGTCCTGTTAATGTGCCTGCTTGCATTCAAAAATAGTCTGTGGCAAAAAAGATATTAAAGCTTGAGTGTATCGCTTTGTCTTATAAGACATTGTCCTTTCCAGCCATTGTCTAACTGGCAAGGTCAGACCAATTGCTAGACAGAAGGAAATCTAATACTTATTGGACAGGGACTAATGAGCAAAATTTATGAAAATGAAGATGGTGATCATTATTAAATTTGTGTAGTATTTAGTCTGTTGGGACACGGTCTTAGTACTTAGAACAGGCTATTATTACTCTTAGTACACATTTCCAAGTGTTTATCCTCCAATAAAACAGTCTGGCTTTTGACATGCACATTTTTAATGTAGTATTTTCTATTACTGCTTCAGTTTAAACTTCAGGAAAAATGTCAAATCTAAATTAAATGTAAAACAGAACAACACATATTTATAATAACAATATCTAATGCTTTCCATAAGGTGAAAGATACAAAACCCCACTCATGCATTAAGCTCTGTACTCTTGCCTGAGAAGCCAGTTGTAATCTCTTCTGCCTGATGCCAGCGATGTGTGTAACAGCGAGTGGAAATTAGTTTCCCAGAATTCCTGTTGACACGGAGTCATGTCATTTTGTACCACTGCAGCATGCAACACATCTATCTAAGACATCTTAGACTAAAAATGCTTCAAAATCATAGTTACTACTTTTTTTGCCTTTGCAGGGCAGACACACACACATCATATTAGCTTTTTTAAATGTTGTTTTACTTTAAAGTTCAAAGGAGTCTATCCAAGTTAAATTTACATAATGATTTGAGATTTGCACTTCTAACAGTGTAATTTCTCACAAAGAAACACACACGCTAATGCAAATACCCTGATCTCGCCACACTTTTGTGACTAGTTTCAGCCTGACTGATTGGTTTCTTGAAGATGAGCAAGATGTGTCCAGCTGCGTCGCTTTGACAGTGTTGCTTTAGTTGTTTCAATATCTTTTTCTACTCAGTAAATTCATTCAGTATTCTTGGTATTATCTGACGGCAAACTGCAATGCATCATCCCACATTACAGCTGTGATGTAGCTACCAGCAGTGCAAACAGTTTCACAATTTTGAGACTGAATTCAGCTGTGCTCTGTGAACTCTATCCTGGTCTCGTTGCGCTGTGCATTTATACCTGGGATCCAACCTATATACGCATAGTTTTAGCTACTCCTTTTTCTCCTTAAATGGTGCAAAGCGTCCATCTACTTGTCTGAATGGAAACAAATACATTATTGACTTATACTATGCTATATGACACAGGCGCACCTCCACCAGTGCCAGCCCAGCTAACAAAAAGAAGTTGTCAAAACGTTTTGTTAACATTCCCTTTAAGTTATTTAAACATTGAAAACGTCCAGTTTTTTTAATGTATCAAGAACGTTTTTTCTTGGTTTATGTGAATGTTAGAGGAACATTCCATTCTATCATTTTGGAAATGTTATTTTTGAATATTTTCTGAACGTTAAAAACACCCTGAATGGATGGGCAGTCCATCACCGGGCTCATACACAGACACTTGAGTATTGCTAATGTCCCTCTGCTGCATGTCTTTGAACTATGGTGGAAACTGGAGTACCTGAAGGCAACCCACACTGACAACCTGCAAACTCCTAGTTTAGCTGGGACTTGAACCAGGGACCTTTTGGTTGTAAGGTGATAATGCTACCCATTGAGCCACAGAGCCACATGTATGGATTTCAAAGTAACAGAATTTTTAAGTACCAAGAACTGTGTTAAGACACGTTTCCAGAGTGTTTACATTTTTCCAGAGTATTAAGTAAGTGCATTAAATATTTGAATACAAAAATAACAGATATGACTTTACTTTAAGATTTACATTTTACTGTAGTAGTACATTAACTGTGTTTGGGAAGTACACAGTCCAAAACATGGAATCATAAAGAGCAAAGCTTACGTTTTCTAAACCAAAAACACAACCCCACCAAGTTAAATAACTCAAACATACAACTAGACAGAACACAAGTCAAATCTAACAAGACGTGGAAAACAACACCATAGAAAAAGAAAACACAACAAAACTGTGTTCTGCATATAAGTATTTGGATTTCAAAAATTGTAATTTTACAGTGATGCTTCAGGCTGAAGAGAGACCTTATAGTGTATTATTTAAAAAATATATATTTTATGTTTTGAATGTTTAAAAACTGGATATTTTGAATGTTTAAAAAATATTTTAGGAATAATGTTTTCATAACTTAATGGGAATGTTATCAAAACATTCAAAAAACATATTTTCATGAAGTCAGTGTATTATTCCTGCTTGCCTATATATTTTATATATAGAACCTGCGTTCATTATTTGTTCCTTATACATGTGTCTTGTGACTTCATGTTCTCTTCAGTTCTATTTAATGATCAAACAAGTAGTAACATTTAAAAAAAATGTTAGATGAACTTCCAACTAACATTTCAAAAACATTTAGCAAATATTAATAACATCATAAAGACGCTACGGCAATGTTGTTCTAAGAACGTTTTCTCTCAATGTTATGAGAATGTTCTTTAAGTAAAAATAACATTGTATGGACGTTCCATGAATGTTGTTCTCACAACGTTTTCTCTATATTACGAGAATATTCATTAAGTACAGATTACATTGTAGGGACGTTTCATGAACGTTGTATTCAGAACGTATTATGATAACATTATGAAAATAATAATAACATTAAAAGGATGTTCTGAGAATGTTATCCTAAGAACGTTTTCTCTCAATATTACGAGAACATCAGTCCAGTACAAATAACATGATAAAGACGTTACAAGAACGTTGTTATAAGAACATTTTCGCTCAACATTAAAAGAACATCAGTCAAGACGATACAAGAAAGTTGTTATCAGAACATTTTGCTCAACAGTAAAAGAACATCATTTAAGACGTTACAAAAACGTTGTTATGAGAACGTTTTCGCTCAACATTATAAGAACATCAGTCAAGACGTTACAAGAACGTTGTTATGAGAATGTTTTTGCTCAACATAAAAAGAACATCAGTCAAGACGTTACAAGAACGTCTTTATGAGAACGTTTTTGCTCAACATTATGAGAACCTCAGTCAAGTAAAAATAACATGATAAAGACATTTCAAGAACGTTGTTATGAGAACGTTTTCGCTCAACATTATGAGAACATCAGTCAAGTACAAATAACATCATAAGAACGTTCCAACAATGTTGTTCTAAGAATGTTTCCTCTCAACGTTACGAGAATGTATTTTAACTATGAAAACATTATAAGAATGTTCCTGAAACATTATTTTAGGAATGTTTTTTTCTAACATTTAGATAACTTTTACATAAGGTTATGGAAACATTTCCTGTTAGCTGGGTGCGTGCTGGCTGCAGAGTCATCAGCTCCGAAGAGCGCAGAAATCATCTTACGACAGAGTTCCGTGTGATTCATGAAACATTTGTATGCCACCAATCCCATCGTAAGAATGATATTAAATATCACACACCTAAATATTCATGGTTTAGAAGCCTCGCCCCTAGAGTTTACAACATGGAGAAACGTAACCCGGCCAAGAAGAGGAAGTAATCTCATGAAAGGGAAATTGGTCTTACTCCAAAAACACCCCTTAACCTCATAATTGCAAATAATTAAATTAATTTATATGAATATTAAATACTGGTAAATAAAACAAAACATTTACAAACATTTTAAACAGCCTAGGCTATTTTCCCCTCACTCCACAACAAATCCTTTAAATTTTGGCCTAACGGTTTTCAGGACAGAACAAGAATGAAAAAATAAGTAGCTTTAAATGAAATAAAACACAAATTAGGCAATAGTGGCATTCACAACATACAAATATCAAGCCAAAATGAGTTTATTTAAAACTAAACTAAAACGGCATTGGGTTCACGTCTCATTCGGCAAGAATCCAAATATGTTTCCATATTTGCCATGTAACATTCAGTTATTCATTCATGTAAACAAGGCTATACAAATACAATGCAACTGTCACAAAAACGAGCGTAGCTCATACTACTTGTCGTTGTCGCAGTTTTTTTGTTAAGCTGTTAATTAAGTGAAATTAGTTTTGTGTAGTCCTATATATTTTTATAGCCTATAAATTATATTCTGTTTTTCTCCGTTTACACAAGCACAGCAGGTGCATGATGTGACGATGAGTGAATTCTCATGTTCTGATGTTATGCTGCTATTTGTGCATATAAAGCTAAACCCCTGGAAAAAAAATTTAGTATTTTTAATGGGTCACAGACACCCATTTATTCTAATTTAATTTAATTTTAATTTGACATTCTAATCTAGTCTTTAATTTTAATAACTGATTAATGAGCTTCGGTTGTCGTCATTAAAAAAATGATCTAAATGAACAAAATGCTGTCATTACAATTCTCCACCAGATTTACTATGCTTCACGCAAGTTCATGCTAACTCAAAAAATTGCGTACATGAACTGAGACCTGATGTGAGATTTGATCATAGCAACCACTCACGTCCAAACTGATAAATGCCAAGTTTTGTGTTGAAACGGCCATATGCCTTGTTGTACTTTTGTTTCATAAATGAAGCCCATTGGGTGGAAGTTCTAGTGAAGCCCCTGCACCCAGCATCTACTTTGAATGTTAGTGCCCTTCCATCCTTCCATCTGTGTGCCTTTCCCTTTTCTGCTCGTAGGCAGCCTCCATTCTTTCTTCCCATGGCACAGTCCGCTTTACCAAGATGACCAGTCTAGCAGAAGTGGACCAGAGCACAGTGTCTAGCTGAAGCAAGGTTGTGATGATCTCTTGAGGGAAGTTCAAGTGGTGTGTCAAGATCGACATTCAAGTTCCACTCAGCTCCGGATAAGAGGACGGACCATGCCCTATGCTGCTACTGTGGGCCCCACCACCTTGCCTGACAAACTGGATCAGCTACTCTGGTGAAAATATAATGCGAAATATTACATAATACATTTCCATATATGGGAAACTAGTGGTTATATTTTTCAATATACTGCAATATATGCATTGACCATGTATGTGTAACGCTAAGGTTCCACTGAAGACGAAGATGAAATAACATAATATTTATTATGAACTAGAATAACAAGCCAACATGTGAAACAGTGTTTCTACTGCATAGACACAACAACCGACAATGAACAGCACAAAGGGAGGAACATGAACAAGACATGTGACAAGTAAAAACAAACTGAAAGTCCATGAAAACAGAAACTAACAGAAGATAACTCCCCCCTCCGGGGTCTTTGGAGGTGGATGAGTTGATGGTGAAGGGATGAAAACAGGATGAGGCACAGGGATGGTAACAGGATGAGGCGCAGGGATGGTGACGGGAGATGACAGAGGAGTGACGTGATGACGATGATCCTGGCGGTAATGATTGAAATGGTCCGCTTGCGCAGATCTACAGCTTGCCAGTGCCGACAGGCCACGGTGGAGTCCCGAGAGGGAGTCAAGTCAAGTCACCTTTATTTATATAGAGCTTTTTTACAATGCAGATTGTGTCAAAGCAGCTTTACAGTGATAACTGGTATATAATTTTGGCTGCACAGCAGCTCTTAAAGAAAACGGTGTCATTGTCCATCTTAAGTAAATTCAGTATTGATTCATTCGGTTCTAAGAATCAGTAGTTATTAATTTAGTTAATTTATCTATATCAGCACTGAAGTGAACAGTGATGTCATCATCCAGCTCAGTTCAGTTTGCATACAATGGTGTCAATGCAGGCAGATCAAAACACTGTTGAATATCAAATGTCAAGTGTCCCCAACTAAGCAAGCCAAAGGCGACAGCGGCAAGGAACCCAAACTCCAACAGGTGACATCAGGTGGCAAACAGGTGTTAAAATGGATAAAAAAGACCTTGGGAGAAACAAGTCTCAGTCGGGGGGCCAGTTGTCCTCTGGCCAACAGCAAACAGTGCTTTATTATGATTCAGGCAGCTATTATAAGTCCGATTGGGATCGCAACAATCACAGTATTTATTCCAGTTCCATTCTGTTGAGGATCGTCAAGAAGTTTTTGGTCCAAAAATTAGAATCTCTGTTTTTTCTGAATTTAGTAGTAGGAAATTACTGGTCATCCAATTTTTTATATCAGCTATGCATTCTGTTAATTTTGTGAATTGGTAAGTTTCGTCAGGGCGCGAAGAAATATAGAGCTGAGTATCATCAGCGTAACAGTGAAAACTAACGTCATGCTTCCTAATGATATCTCCCAAGGGTAGCATGTACAGAGTGAAAAGCAACGGTCCTAGTACTGAGCCTTGCGGTACTCCATATTGAACTTGTTATCGATATGACATCTCTTTGTTTACTACTACAAACTGATAACAGTCAGATAAGTATGATTTGAACCATGACAATGCAATTCCACTAATGCCAACATAATTTTCAAATCTATTAAAAAGAATGATGTGATCGATAGTGTCAAATGCAGCACTAAGATCCATTAACACTAATAGAGAGATACAACCATGATCTGATGATAAGAGCGGATCATTTGTAACTCTAATGAGAGCAGGCTCAGTATGCGGTCTATGGTACGGTCTAAATCCTGACTGGAAATCCTCACAGATACCATTCCTTTCTAAAAAAGGAACATAGTTCTGATGATATTGCATTTTCTAGTATTTTTGACAGTATTTTTGACTAATTCTCTAGGATCAAATTGTGTTTTTTTAATGAGAGGTTTAATAATAGCCAGCTTAAACATTTTTGGTACGTATCCTAATGATAAAGATGAATTAACAATATTAAGAATAGGATCTATGACCACTGGAAGTATCTCTTTCAATAGCTTAGTCCGTATAGGGTCTAACATACAAGCAGATCTAGCAGTTTTTAAAGCCTTTCTGTACTAAATCATTCTCTCTCTCTCTCTCTCTCTCTCTCTCTCTCCACGAAATGCGAAAAACCTCTAATTTTGTTTTCTTCCAGCTGCGCTCCATTTTTCTGGCAGGTCTCTTAAGGGCCTGAGTGTGCTCGTTGTACCACGGCGTTGGACTAATTTCCTTAATCTTTTTTAAGCGCAAAGGAGCAACTGAGTCTAATGTGCTGGAAAAGAGAGAGTCAATAGTTTCTGTTGCAACATCGAGATGATCTAAGGTATGCTAAGGCGATGAAACTGATCAGGAAGATTATTTATAAAGCAATCTTTAGTGGTAGAAGTGATGGTTTTACCGTATTTGTGGCAGGGAGGCAGTTTAGCAGCCTTGGCTACATGTAGTATACAACTCCAGTTTAGAATGTCTGTAAATGGCAATCCCAAAGTGTCTTTATCATTATGTACATGGATATTAAAATCACCAACAACAAGGACTAGTACTAGCTAGTACTAACTCTGATAGAAAATCAGCAAATTCTTTGATAAAGTCTGTATGGTGCCCTGGCGGCCTGTATACAGTAGCCAGCACAAATGTCAACTTACATAATGTTACATAAAGCACCATCACTTCGAAGGAATTATATTTGAAAGACTTTTGAGTAATACTGTAAGCAACACCTCCCCCTTTGCCTTTCTGATGAGGATTGTGTCGATAATCGTAACCTTGATCTAGATTATTGTCTGTTATAATATCATTTACAATAAGTGCTTTTGAAGAAAGGGATCTAATATTCAGCAACCCAAGCTTTATCATTTGTTTATCAGTATTATTTCTGTTTTTTATTTGTTGAACATCAATTAAATTTTTACCCTTATATATCTAGGTGAAAGAGTTTCTATGTGTTGGGATTTATCTGACGTCTGTGATGTGAGACAGCTAGCAAACGGTCGGTTTAGCTGGTCTGTCTGCTTCCTGACCTGGGCCCCAGTTTGTCATGTTTCAGCTCTAAGACTCTGCCATATTACTAGAGAGAAGAGCAGCACCATCCCAGGAGGGATGAATACCATCTCTTTTCAACAGGTCAGGTCTGCCCCAAAAACTTTTCCAATTGTCTATATTATTCTGCGGACACCACTTAGACAGTACTTAAGAGCAGCATTAGCCGATTAGCATTAGCCAGCACTTTTAAATTTGCTTTGATGTCAGGTGCTCTGGCTATTTGACTATGGTGGCTGATGTCTCTATTTTCACATTCCGTGTAATAGAATCGCCAGTAACTAGGGCACTTTCAACAGGATTTTTTTCTCAGTTGGTGCGTCACTGAGTGGGAAGAACCTGTTTGATGTTCTTATCGGAACGGAAGAGTGGCGTTTTCCACGACTATGCCGACTCACAATTACCCAATTGCCCTGCTGCATGGGCTCTACGGCTGGAACCGAACAATGTACAGAGTTCACTAAGCTAGTTGCATCCAAAACAGTATCTAAAGCCCTTGTAAAGCTGTTTGATGAATGCGTAGAAAAAGGAGCGCGCGAGAGACTGATGACAAGTTAACAAGCTAGCAAAATGCTAATGTGTTGTGATAGCGATTTAGATTAAAAGATTAAAAGCTAGTGACGTCAGATTAATGTGATAGGCAATATTATATATATGGTAATGATAATATAAACAACAATGAATGATAGTAAGAGATTCAAAACAAAGCTATACGGAGTTACAGATGCAAACCACTCTGAGCAGCAAGGCAGACAGGAGCAGACAGGAGCAATCGATCAGGATAAATCCGATAAATCCACAGGCGCAGGCGGAGGACCGCAGGAGCCGAGAGACTTTGCTAGTGAAGGAGACCCAGGCGAAGTCTTGGTATCGATCATCGCAGGTGGAGCCAGAGAATCCGAGGACAGGGGTGATGCTGGTGAGACCGAGGACAGAGGCGACCCAGAAAGGAGAAAGGAGCCCACTGCAGCCGTAGGGGAGAAGGGACAGAGCGCAGCAGACGGCCTGGATGTCCGTGGCATAGGCAGAGCGACGATAGACCAAGGTGGAGTTGGTAGGACAAGGGATCCTAGTTTAGTCACTTGGACAAGGGTTCCTGGAGGAGCCGAAGTTGGGAGGAACCAGGGTGGAGCCAACAAGTCAACGTGCCGTGATGGTAACAAAGGCATCTGAGGCCGGAGGCGGAGCTGCAGGATCCTTGATTACAGGCGCTGCTGATGATTGCTTGACCTGCGGCTTGATGTCCTGGCAGGGCATCTCCAGGGATGTCGCAGGGCTGCAAACTTCAAGCAGTTGCAGGGCTGGAGGACTTGCTGAGCTCTGGGATGATGAAGGTGACAGCAGACTGGACATGATGATGGTGAGTAGGGTAACTTCCACATACATCAAAAAAATGAGCACATCACAGTCCATCTTGCTCTTTTTGCTGTCTTTAAACAGCAGTGAAGGTTCAATAGAAGAGTTAACAATTACAGTGCTGTCTTTAAACAGCGATGAAGGTTCAAAATACTGGGTTAGGGTGGGAGGCGATCCTTCCTCACTGACGTCTAGCAGCCAGTCCTTGGTTCCTGATCCCTTGTCTGCCGATGTCACAGGCTCACACCCCTGGTCAGACTCACTTGGGGGCTCTACTTCCGGCGCAATGGTGAACTCTGTCCTTTGGTCCTCAGGCTCTGGCTCACCTGTCGCAGTGGATGGTCCCTCAATGTCTGTGAGGGGCTCACGTGCATTCTCCGCGGTTGAAGGTGGTAACTTCGGCTCTGGATCTGGATTGGGGACGAAGTTTTCCAGATACCAGATGATGGCTTCTTTCCAGTTCAGACCAGGGGTGTCTGGGAGGTCAACATGGTGGTGATAGTTCGCCCCGATCCAGAACAATGACTTCAGGGTCATGTCGTCGAAGGCGCTGGTAAGGGCGAGACGAAAAATCTCCCAGAAAAAGACTGAAAGCTCTCTTGACCTATGGCCACAAACTTTGCAGCTTAATCCATTTTCAGGTCGGTTGTTCTAAGATTTATTGCGAACTAGAATAACAAACCAACATGTGAAACAGTGTGCTATTGCACAGACACATCAACCGACAATGAACAGAACAAAGGGAGGAACTTAAATACACGGTGATGATTAACTCAAAGTATGAACAGCTGTGATGAATGGTTACTGTCCATAGTGACTGATGAGTGGCAACAAAAATGAACAAAGAAGACATGTGACAAATAAAAACAAACTGAAAGTCCATGAAAACAGAAACAAACAGAAGATAACTGTGACAGTATGGCTATATATTGATACATATAAACTATTTAGAAATGAAGACAAAAATAGCATTACATGTAATATTCATAAAGGTTTATCCTTTATTGTGTACATAGATTACACATACATGTTTCCATATAAATGTGAATGTATGGGCATGCATATATACACACATTCACGGAATGAGTTACAGCAGATTTTTAGTGATTTAGACTGTTAAAGGAGAGTAAATGTTAAAAGTGTTATTTCATGTGTTTTGCTCAATATTAATATAGGGGGAGATCTGTTAGTGTTTAATGTTCTATTATTTTGAAATTTAAAAGGTTTTCTGGTATGTCTGAGTTTTTGGGGTTACCATTGTGCTGAAGAGCAGAGCCTGTGGTTACACTGACGATTGGCTGAATACCATTAAGATTGTATACTTAATTTAAAAGTAATGGTTGTGCGCATTTCAGCACATCTCTTTGCTAAATACTTTAATACAGGGGTGTCCAATCCTGCTACTGGAGGGCCACTGTCCTGCAGAGTTTATCTCCAACCCCGATTAAACATACCTAAACCAGCTAATCAAAGTCTTACTGGGCATACTAGAAACTTCCATGCAGGTGTGTTGAGTGAAGCTGGAGCTAAACTCTGCAGGACAGTGTTAACTTTAGCTTGAAAATATGAAACATTTATAATGCAAATAATTATAAAATATAAGAAATATATTACATTATATATTTCTCTCTCTCTCTCTGTATATATGTATGTATTTATACTAAACAAGTAAATATATAATATATTTATACACATGAAGTACCATATTATTCTGTATATTTTCAAGTATACCATTAAATGAAATGAAATTAATTATACCCAATTAACCCAATTTTACCACCAGGCTTTCATTATCCTTCAGAAAATGTAAAAATATAAGGGAATTTGATACTTTATCTCAGCCTTTTAACTGGGTTGTAGATGTAAAGATATTGTAGGCTATGTGATGATATTGTGAGAGATTCACAAGTTCATACACTACCTTCTCAAGCCATAAAATGAGTTTGTGTGAGGAACTGGTTCAAATTAAAGTGATTATTCATGGAAAATCTTTTTCTCAGCTCTGCTCATTTAAATACTAATACAACCATACACTTTAGGTGTGTCCCCATGTACTTATGCACTTTTTGCCATTTTTTAGTAGTGTGAGTAGTGTATTCACTTCAAATACTTGGACACATGCACTGTCAGAACTGGGGGTTCTCAGACTCCGATGCTGGATGACATATAATCTTAACCAAGAAACACCTTACAGCTTCCCCTGAAATTCATCAGTCTGGGCTACAAGCAGGAGAAGGTCAGGCCTTAAAACTCAGAAGCATGCCTTCTCCATCGTTTTTGATTCCTGTTCTCTTGGTGTATCTTCTGAACTATGTTGCAATGGTGGATGCACTATTTTTCTTTTCCGATCCTGGCCAGCAAATGTCCCATTGATGACACGATGTCTGGTACAGAAAAAATTGTACTGCGCACGTGTCGAACTTGGTCATCCGCGCGCATCGGTGATTTAGTATACTTTGAAAGATGCATGAGACGCGTCTGGGGCGGAAAGAACTGATGACAGCTTGATCTTTGATTGACCAATCAGCGGAAAGGGGCGTTTTATCCCCACCCATGTTATTCAAGCTGTTTATCCATTGTGGTTTTATTGTTTTTTCATTTGGCGGATTAGAACAAAGTGTGAAAAAGACACAAGATTTGTTTATTTATGTTCATGAGAAGGCTCGAATATGTGATAAACGAACGGTTTATTCATTTTTTCCATTTAGAAGACAAAAATGAAAAAACAAATTATCCGAAGGTACACGGACCGGCGTCGGTATTGAAAAGTCATTTATTAATTTTGCACAAAATGTGACATCCGTCGTGTTATTCTGTCATGTTTTCTCCCTTTCTTTCCAAACCGCGACAAATGCCAGTCTCCCTTCTCTGCAGAATGCGATGTATCCCCTCAACCAATCACAGCGCACCATTCCACACATTGTAAACAGTAATGGCGGCCCTCTGAATGTTCTTCGTACATTGCTAACTCAGTTAGCTGGATTTGATTGATGACGATTTGGCATTATCTTGGATTGTTCAGTTCTTCGACGCTCATCCTGGACTTGCTGTCATAGCAACGGGTCAGCAAGCTTAAACCTGCTCGGGAGCAGGCTTATTTCATGTAAACAGGATTAGATTGCATCTTTTTAAGCGGAGGTGATGCTCAAAGTTTGTCCCAGCCACTACTACTTTCCCACAAGAGTACCCTAATGTAAACCTGGGACAATTATAATGATTTAAAAATAAATTTGCAAATAATTTTATAATGTCTATATCATAATATAGACACAGCCAGTTTTACTCATTGAGAGATTGAAAAAAAAAACAAAAAACAAAACAAACAAAAAAAAAACAGTGCACATTTAATTTATCTATTATAACATTTATTTCATTCTTCTGTCATTTTATTCGCTTGGCTGTTTCCTTATAAATGTCTATAAATTCGTCAATTTTTTCGTCAGGTGTCTTTTTTTAAATATATGATGTATATATTACCTTGCCATCTTGACTCCAGCCAATTGCTGAATCGTGGTTTCGAGTATCGATACATCTGCCCTTTTCAAGGAAACACAGGAACGCGCAGTAATCTTAGACAACTTAATCCAGATATTTTAATCCAATCCGCAAATTCGTTTGAAGAACCAAATTAGCCAGAGTTCAGTTATCACGATTAGAAGATCTAGCATCTGTCAGATCATTTCAGATGTATTAAGCAAGGTATGAAGAACGGACCCCTGGCATCCTAGTTCCCTTTCGATACTACAGGCTGGTCAGCGCTTCGCACCCGAGTTGCCCACAGCGCAGAGCGCGTGCTTACAGTGTTCTTCCTTCTGCGGCCGCAGTTTGAAGCTAAAAGAGCATTTTTCATTGAGCAAATTTCCTGCGCCGTTGTTTCAAATGTCGCGCCACGATTGTGGCACGTGCAGAGCCCCTCTGCACACTGATGACGGGCACAGTGAGTGCGTGCGGTGTCTGGGAAAATCCCACGCAGAAGCTGCACTCACTGAATTGACCTGCTCTCATTGCAAGAATATAAGTCTCGCCTCTTTGTGCTCGCAGATAGCGTTCTTTTCAGAACCCGACTCCGCCCCTCGCACCCTCAAGTTTTCTTCCTCCCAGGAGCCTGTGAGGAAAAAACAGCGGGGCAAAGGATCTCAGAGAGCCTTCCCCCGTCCACTTCTCCCGCCCGGACCAACATCCCTCTGCCATCACGAGCGACCTGGTCTCGTTCAGGGGATCTGAAAAAGAGCTGCTGGATGACAGCATGTCCCTAGCGGCCTCGGACGCTGAGGGTTGGCCGGACTCACACCTTGACTCCGCCCACTTGCCGTCTCTTGAGCGATCAACAGCAGGGCTTCCATCGACTCCGAGCTCATTCGCGTGCTCTTTTTTTTAATTTATATATATATATTTTACAGGTATAAGGGTTATTATAGTTTTATTTATTTTTTTTATTATGCCAACAGACAATTACAATATTTACAGATGAGAAATTAAATGCAAAATACAAATACAAAGACCAACAAAACAGCCAGTAAGATATGTGTGTGTGTGTATAACTGTAAGTCTAACTGGGTGGGGGAGTGGAAATATATGAATAAAGGAGCATGTAGGGAAGTACAACAGACATAACCAGAGTTTTTCAAAAGAAGAAGAAGAAGAAGAAAAAAAGATATATCAAGAAATAAAGAAAAAACAATTTTTTTTTAATGACAATAATAATGATGATGATAATAGTATCACACAAAAAACTGGAGAATGGGGGATGAGGAGGGTGATAGTAGCAATAGTAATAGCAACATTAATAATAATAATAATAATAACAATAATAATAATTATAAATTCAATTAATAAGAAATGACAAATAATAATAATAGTATTAGCAATAGTAGTAATGATAAACATATTAACAAATATACTCATTTCATCTGGAATAAGGGGGAGGATAAAGGATCAGGAAGAGGACAAATAAAAATAATAGTAGTAGTAATAGCAATGATAATAATGATAAAAATAATAATAATAATGGTAATATTGATACAGCCATTAATAATAATGATAATAGTAGTAGTTGTAATAGCAGTGATAATAATAGTAATAATATTAATAATGGTAATATTGATACAGCTATTAACGATAAAGTATTATAAAGCTGCCTCTATTCCCCTCATGGCCATGACATAGGTTAGACACCCGCCAGCGTCATGTTGCAACGGGCTATTGGGGTGAGGTGCTGCAGGGTCTAGGGTCCCAAAATCCACACCCATCTCCGGCCGTCCCACACGTGCCACGCTTACCCTGTCTTTCTGTGTTTCAATGTTATTGTGTGTTTCAATTTTACCCTGTCTTTGTGTCTTTCAATGCCTTTGTGCCCCCGGCCCCACATCACACCCAACTAATCAGAACCGCACATGGCAGGGACTGGTATCCCACAGCCAACCAGGGTCCAGAAGCAGCGAAAGAGAGAGAGAGAGAGAGAGAGAGGATTTAAATATAATCTTATAAGTATTTTATTTACATTTGATATTAGTCGGTATTGCTACCTCTTCCTGACCCCCCTCCCCCCAATCATGTGTGAATATTAATGGTGTATCATTGAGGATGGCTTCAGACAAAGAAGGTCAGTGGATTCATGACTGCAGGAACATTTGCATGCTCTCTAAGGCCGTTGAAAAGCTCGGCTTGGAGTGGTCTGCGCCTGAGGAACCAGCACGCAGCCGCCTCGACGCAGCACGCAGTGGCCACACACCTGTGTCCGCCCGCCGCCATTGGCTGGAAAACCAAGGTCACCCACCCATCCAAGCCATGTCGCACCACGTCGACCCTCGCTGGACGGGCATACACCTCGGCCGGCCAAGCAGCTTCCGCTCAATGGTGGTATTGCAGGTTTATCAGGCCAATCTTCTACATGACCTGGACCAGCTTGGGCATGACTCGCCCGCCTTCAAGGAGCTGCGCCACAGATCTGGCCCTGCAAACCACTAAGACCACGGCCCAGGCGACTGGGCGTTCGATGTCCAGGCTGGTGGTGCTGAAACGCGCCACATGTGGCTAAATTTGACTGAGATCAAGGATGCGGACAAAGCCGCCTTCCTCAACTCGCCTGTCCCTCCCACAGGTCTCTTTGGACCTGCAGTCAATGGGTTTGCTGAATGCTGCACAGAAGTCGTCCCAGGCCATGCGACACTTCTTGCCAAAGCGCTCCAGCTCCTCCACTTCAAGCCGCCCAAAGCTTACGTGAACACAGCAGCCTCCTAAATCTGCGCCATCCACTACTCAGCCCGCACCACGGCCTGAGCACAGACAGCGCTGACGTTCTGCTAGGTGCCACCCCCCTACGAAGCGACAGGGACCCCGGCCCTCAGAAGTCGGCCTGATACCCAAATAAGGAAGAGGAGGAGGTTAAGTCCCGCCGTGGCCGGACCACCCTCCAAGATGCCTCACTCAGTTTTCCTGTCACCCCATTCAGAAAAAAAAAAAAAAAATTCTGCCTGCACAGAGCCTGTTCAAATGCCCTGGCAGTGCACCGCTGTTATAGCGGACATAATAAAAAAATAAAAAAACATTCTCAAAAAGAGAGCAAATTTCCTCTTCCACTCCTTATGTGCACCACAGTTTCTCACAGCGACTTGGTGGTTGAACCAATTCAGCCCCTTGTCACCCGGGCCGAGGCCTGGCCATCCCCGGAGTGTCAACTTGGGTGCTGAACATAGTAAAACGAGGCTATGTACTCCAGTTCGCTCAGCGGGCCCTTTTATTCAACGGAGTGGTCCAAACCCCAGTAGAGAGCAGGGACGTGCACGTCCTACGCTCCGAAGTGAACACTATGCTGGCAAAAGGAGCCATAGAAATGGTTCCCCCGGCACTGAGCGAGTCAGGCTTCTACAGCCAATACTTCCTCGTTCTAAAAAAGGATGGTGGTCTCAGACCAATCCTCGACCTCAGATATCTGAATCGGACCCTAATAAAGCACTCGTTCAAAATGATCACTTTTAAACAGATCTTCTCACAGATTCACCCAGGAGTTCATTTCCCTGAATCTGAAGGATGCTTACTTTCACATACGCTCCCATGATTCTTGAGATTCGCCTTTGAAGGGGTGGCGTATCAATACACGGCCCTGTATTTTACAGACACTTCCAAAATGGGTTAGGGAGCTCGCTCTGTGCGATGGTCACCCAGCCTTCGGTGCTTGGAGGAGCCAAGAGAGTGAGCTTCATATCAACCGCCTGGAAATGATGGCGGTGTATCTAGCTCTCCAATCTTCCCTCCCTCTCTTGGCGGGACACCATGTTCTGGTCAGATCAGACAATATGACAGTGGAGTCCTTCATAAATCACCAGGGCAGACTCTCATCCAAGCCCCTTTTCACTCTAGCAAGAACCATCCTAGAGTGGGCTCAGCACAACCTGCTCTCTCTCGCATGTTCAGGGCATACTGAACAAAGGGGCGGACATGTTTTCCCGGAACAACCTTCCCTCTGAGGAATGGTCGCTCCACCCCCTCACGGTTCAGGAAATTTGGGATGTCTTCGGGAAGGCAGAGGTCGACCTCTTCGCCTCAGAAGACAACTTTCGTTGCCCAATTTACTTTTCAAAGACCAAGAATGCGCTGGCCCATGACTGGCCCAGCCTTCTCCTGTATGCTTTTCCCCCGGTCGTTCTGATTCCACAGGTTATCAGACGAATCAGGGAAGGTTCCCACAAAGTCCTCCTGATGGCTCCCTTATGGAGGAGCCAACCATGGTTCTCGGACCTGTCTCAGCTGCCGTCCATAGAGCCATGGCTGATTCCCCTGAGATGAGACATCCTTTCCCAAGCGGGAGGGACGATTTGGCACCCCAAACCCAAGCTGTGGGATCTCCATGTATGGCTTCTAGATGGGAGCCTTTAAACCTCCCTGAAGATGTCCTGAACACAAGCCAGAGCTCTGCCAACTAGACATCTCTACTCCCTAAAATGGTCAGTCTTTGCTGCCTGGTGTACAGCCCGGGACGAAGACCCATTTACTTGTGACATATCTCTGATATTGTCTTTCCTTCAGGACTTAATGGATAGAGGCCGTACTCCCTCTACCCTTAAAGTCTATGTCACAGCTATAGCAGCCTCCCATGCTCCCATAGCATGGCAGTCGATAGGGAGAAACAACCTTGTTGTTAATTTCCTAAAAGGGGCTAGGAGGCTGAACCCTCCCTGCCCCCACACAGCCCTACCTTTGAACCACTCCAGACTGTCAACTTATATCCTCTAACGCTAAAAACCGCCTTATTGCTAGCCTTAGCATCGGTAAAGTGAGTGGTAGATTTACAGGCGCTCTCCGTGAGCCCCTCCTGTCTTGAGTTCGGGCCTAACGACTCAAAAGTTGTCCTGAAACCGAGACATGGATATGTCCCCCACACTCTTTAAGGCACAGATGGTCATTCTCTCTGCACTTCCTCCTTCCCAGGATGATCAGGAGTTGAACCTACTCTGTCCAGTCAGGGACCTGAGGACTTACATCGATCGTTCCGCCTCTTTTCGTCAGTCAGAACAACTCTTTGTCTGCTTCGGTGGCCGTACGAAAGGTCTTCTGGTCACGAAGCCCAGATTATCCAGATGGATAGTCGATGCTATAGCACTCGCTTACTCCTCTTTGGGCCTACAATGCCCCATAGATGTTAGAGCACACTCCACAAGGGGCATTGCCTCTTCTTGGGCATGGTACACTGGTGTGTCCATTGCGGAAATTTGTGAGGCGGCCAGCTGGGCCTCGCCGTCCACCTTTGTCAGATTTTATAATCTAGATGTCCCTGCATTACAAACCCAGGTTCTCTCTGCATAAGCCTCACCAATGTGACCAGCTTATGAGTACTCGTTTATGGCCCTGACCAAAGTCCGGGTTTTTTTCCCCATTCCCTATATATGCTCTAGGCCCCAAGGGGCTCCTAGAATATATAGAAACGGGAGGACGACTACAGTGTCCTCAAGTCCTCTATCTTCCGGGATATATTATACTGTGTGCATCCGTGCAAGCCCTCCTCAGTGCTCCGCTCGGATGCTCTGTCGTCCCCCCTTCATAGCATGGCGTGATTGTGTAATCCCCGTCGCGTCTTGCCTAAACAGCAGACGACGCAGTATGGAGTGTAGTATCAAAAGGGAACATACTCGGTTACTAACATAACCTCGGTTCCCTTAGATATGGAACGGAGTACTGTGTAACTTGCCATGCTATTTGTAGGACACCTCATGTCGTCGCTTCAGTCATATTAAATCAGTTTGCCAAGGCAAGACAGCCGCTTATATAGCCCCAGACCCAGCCCATTTTGGCAGGCTCAAGCGGGCCCTGCCGCGGTGTCATTGGTTTGTTTGCTTAAACTCCACAAACCAATGGCCGTGCAGTTTTCACTGCGTGATTAAAAAAGGCTTTAGAATCTGTGAAAACAGGAGTTTCCCTGTTGCGTCTTGCCTAAACGGCAGACAACGCAGTACTCTGTTCCGTATCTAAGGGAACCAAGGTTACGTTAGTAACAGAGTGCGTTTACCTTATCTACTTTGTACTTTGTGATCAACAAAAACAGAAAAATGAATCAATTTGACAGCATTGATGAACCTGTGGTGGTTTCTGCGGTGGGGAAGAAACGTAAGCCATCAAAATGTAATCATTTACGTGAGGAGATTAAGAAGATGAGGCGCTCGAGTTGGGAGGAGGAAAAATGCTGGCTGTTGCTTGCTCCACAACAGCATCAAATTTCTGTCACGGCACCTTAAACTGAATCATGAACAGTTTTTAAAAGCCGTTTGACCAAGAGTGCTTAATTCTCTAATCTGGCATTGCTAGTTTTAATTTTAAACATTTGAAAATAACATGATTGTCAAAATCTGCACTGTCAGACAAGGATTTATCAGCTATGTTTTACTTTGTCACACCAGTATAGCAACACCCCTGGCTATAGTTGCAATCAATTCAAATGTACTCGGCAAATGTGTTTATTTTAACCTTGTGGTGGCATCAGATACTCTTTAATCGGTAATGACAAATGAATGTCATAGATTTATTGCATTTTGGGGGGAAAAAAATCAGTTTTTATAATGAACATTTGACAATCAAAATCTAGATTATTTTTAATGTTTTTACAACAAAAAGATGCTATGTTAAAGTTTGAAACAGAAAATAGTGGTTTTCATCTAGCCACTTTCTTGGTAAAGAAAACACATTTTTACTCAAATTAATCAAAATGGATTTATAGCGTTCTGGAACCAAACTCTTCTCATATATATATATATATATATATATATATATATATATATATATATATATGAATGATCAGTATATTAAATTATTTAATTAGACATTGAACTTTCATAGTTTTTGAAAAGACATGCCTTGAGACCACAATCTTGGTTGAGACTGTAAACAGGTGCTATATGTAATAATTGCTATAGCCTGTGGGGGTAGTAAGGACCTATAAAATATTAGTTACGAAACTGCATCTTCATATATTCCTTTAAGAATGAGTCCTCAGAAATGTTTTAGTCTTGAATGGCTGTGGTTTTGGTCGGGCCAGTGGGCTTGTGTTAATTTGTCAAGGGGTCTGACACTGTCACTCCAACTGACAGTGTTCTGAGACCATGTTTGGCATTACACCTATTCTTACTTCATTGGCGACACCCCTGTGCTGTTGTTTGGTTATCTCTGTGTTGTGCTTTATTAGAACGAGACAGATTGCATCAAGGAATTTATCATCCTCAGTGTAAGTGAGAGTCTGAGGGCAAAAGTCTCTGGTACACAATGCATCACCTCAGTGTGCACTGACTGTCACCCATAAAAAACAAACAAACAAATGAAACCCAGTTATGATTCCAATGTCCTGTCCCAGTCCAGGCACTTTCATTTGTGTCCGTAGATGGGGGTGATGAAAGCCCCTGTGCAGCTGACCAATCGGCAGAAATGGCTTATGAACTGAACACACTGTAATATAGCAAACCTTGCTCTGAAGGCTTTATCTACTGTAATACTTTGTGTTTCTTGTCTGGAAACACAAATTTCTGCCTCGGCTAGTCCATTGCCAAGATTATCATCTCACCATCTGCTGATAATCCACACATAAATATTATAACAAAAATCTAATGCATATTACTGTATTTGATCACTTTTCATTGCATGCAAACAGTTCAATGAAGCGTTACTCTATGATACGCCAAGGACATCTTAAGATTGCAATTTGATTTATTTTGGCATATTACTTAAATATTGTGTGCATTGTGCCCAGCGCACATTTTATTTCACCTTATAAAAGCAAAGTAGTCACCACAGTTAAGTACTGGAGCTTCAGCATTAACCTCTTCTATCCCTTTTTACCGCAGATGTAATATGTCAAACTTGTGATTGTCTGGATCAAACATGCTTGGATAGCCTACAATATATATGTAAGAAAAATCTTCTTTGTAATGTGCCATACCATTTCTTTTTAATCCACAATGTTTAAAATCCCAGGGATATCTGCATTTGGCACAAGCATAACTGAAGCACACAAAGTTGTCATAAAGCAACAGCATTTTACTTTAGGCTTTCTGCATATTAGATAATATGATGAATGAGATCTCTTTCATATGTCTGTTGTTTCTCTTAGACAGTAATGTGACCATAATGGAAACCAAAAATGTGTCCTGCTTTTCAGATTTTTATCCTAAGATAACAACCCTTATAATCTTATGAGTCTCCTCTATATCAGGGTAGATCTCTATGTAACAAATTGTTCTCAGATTTGCATGCATACTGTAAAAAAAAGTTTCTATTATTGTTTTCCTCGAAGTTGTAAATAAAAAAGATTATCAGAGTACGTCTTACAAGAAAATACTCTTTCAGTCTTTCTACATCAATATTTCATGTTTAATTCAATGTGTTATTTGCTGTTTCTGCATTTATTTGTGAAATTTACTTGCAATTTCTGGGTGAAAATTGTTTCGGGGTAAATCCTACACCATTTTTTTTGAGTGTACATCTTTAATGTTAATGCAAACATTTCTGATCATTCTTTCAAAACCAAATCATCTGAAATTTAACAACAAACATTAATTTTATAGCTCTGCACTTTTATTATATGACGGTAATTGTCTCATTTTATTTTTTCCTAAGGAATTATTTAATTGAATATCTGAGACAAAATTAAGAAGCTATAAAAGAGCAACCAAATATACATCTTCAATCCTCTGTGGCAATGTCATTTAAATTCTCAGTGACGGCCAGAGAAAGAGTGCAAATTAATTAATCAATGACAAAGCAATTATAACCACTATGCACTTTGTTATTGTCAACTGATGTGTCTTACATGAGTGAACCTGCATCAAATCCACATTGGGATTTTGCTGTCTATCTCGGATCCTTCTTTGAGAAGTGGATTTTAGAAGGAAGCAGGACAGGAAATAAGAGGGAGCTGTGTTATTTACTTGAATGAGGGATGATTTACAGCCATGGGGAAAGCACTCAGGGCCTTGTTATATAACACATATAAATGGCCACGTCAAACACTCATTAATTTGATAGGGAAAAGAGGCCTTCACCAAGCAGTATAAAAGCAACCTAGCTCATTTTGTTTTAAAAAAGAAAAATGCTAATGTTGTGGTGGATAGTTGCTTGATTCCCGTTTTTACCCTTTGGATCCATTTGTTTGTATAAACTGTTATTTATTCCATTGAAAGGAAGATGACTTTTCATTGTGCTTGTTAAATTTAAAGTGAATGAAAGTCAGTTACTTGGAGGCGATAAACACAATGAATGTCTAAGTCAGTGAGAGTCTGGTTTGTGACGCCTTGCAGGCTTCCATTAAGACAATAGAATGCAGTGTTTTAGCAAGGAACAATGCCTCTGCCATTCATCAGGAGATGTGTTTAGGTAGAGCGGAAGAGAGTGGAGCAGGGTTCAGTGAAGACAGCAGCAGAGAGTTAAGAGTTATTTGACAGGGTGACGTGCATTTGACTAATGAAATGAACCATGAGTTGTACGCCAGCTGTGCTCAGTTGGTGATGCTTGCGAGAGTAATGTGTTTTTCAGCTGGAATTGGGCCTATCCTATTGTGAAGAATACATTACAGTTCATGACACCCATGGGAGGCTGGAGTGTTTAGCTGAGATGCTACCGTCATGCAGCTGCCTGGTGTTTGTGCACCTGAATAAAACAAAAACAAAGTGCTGTTGAGATGTAAAAATCTAAATAACTATTTTTTTTTTTTTTTTTTTTTTAAAAGAAACAACTTTTATTTCAACTGTGTTGGCAACATACCAATGTTTGTTTGTTTTTTCCTTTTTTTTTTTTTTTTTTAATTTTATAAATGAATGTCTTATTTTGACCACCATACCTTTAATAAAAAATAAACATTATTAGAGGTGACTAACAACCACTATGGTAACATGTGCCTTATTTGATCAAAATATATAAGGTTGCAATTTTATACATTATGAGACAAAAAAATGCTTGAGAACTCAGAAGTCAGATGTGAGGGAACGGAATACACAGTATTACACACAGTCTTGTAGAAAGAACTGACATGAGAGAGTGCCTTCTTTCACATTTATGAAATGAAAAATGAGACTGCTGAACAGTTCATGCAAAAGAAAAGAAAAAAAAAGTTAATAAAATGATAAAACAAAACCAACAATAAAACAATGTGACCAAGTCATTTATGATTCAACATCAGATACTCCAGTAAGAACAATGCTAAAATTAAAACTGTAGTGAGCTGGAAAACAAACAAATAAACAGAATACCTTAATTGATAATTGAAAAAAATAAAATAAAAATAATAATAATAATAATAATAATAAATTAAGACAGCCATGCATTTAGCAAGGCAAACACTAGTATTTGGAAACTGGATACAGCGTTTATGGATGTCAGTTGTGTGTATGACACAGTTGTGAAGCTCTAATTCACATAGACTCATTTTAATTTTTTTTTGTTTTTTTTTTTTTTTTTTTTTTTTTTCGTCATGCTTCATATAGAATCCATTTTACATCCAAATCTGAGACAGATCTTCTACACAAGTCCCAGAAAAGAAAATGGCCTTCTCTTTATTATTTTTATTTTCTCCAAAGTCATATCCCATCCCTCTCTGTGATGTGCCATAATGGTAGATATATTTATATATATTTATATATACGTAGTTATATTTTCCCTTTGTCGTTTGGTACATAAAGTGAAATCATTGCGAGTTGTTTGGCTGTGGTCTCTTAGTAGGCAAACAGGAAGGGGAGGAGCTTATGCAGGATCAGCAGAGTGATGTAAAGGAGTGGCTCAGTGGCTGCCATGGTTCCAGAACCTACAAATGTCAGGGAGAGAGACAGAAATGTCTGTTAGATCACAGTGCACTGTAACATATAAAATGAATATCATCAGGGTTTTTTTTTTAACATTCATTTACCAAGAACATTAGCATTAGTTTGACAAACAGAGCATTTTCATTGCTTTTAGTCTGAGAACATTTATTGCATCAAAATCTGATTCAGCATGTGGGCCATATTTCACATCATTAAAGTCCTTCAAATGGCTCTTTCATAATGACTGCTCAGCAGTTTTGCTCTTATCGCCTCATGCCTCTATCGATGTTGACAATCTCATTTTACAAGAAAAAATGCAGTCAGCTCTGCTGGAGATGTTAAAAAAACATGGCACACAGCTCCTAACATTGGAAAATAAAAAAACATATAGGGCCTCCATGTAAGCTACTTGCCCTTGTGTGGAAACTACATGACATTTCCTCTCTGTGACTGACAGCAAAACAGCAGCCCATGGGCCTTTTGAGTGCTAGCCAACAACGGCACAGCAGAATACAGAAACAGATTGTGACATGAACGCACTTACGCAAACACACAACAAACTCAAGAAAATGCCAGAAGGATGCATTTACATCACACATCCCTCCAATATAGAGATGTACGTACATTCTCACACAACAAACACACTAGTAATGATTCATTGCTTAACGGGGCTGCAGCGCCGCTGACTTTTAGAGTGTGAAACGGCCGTCTGTTTTCTGTAGTTCTGATTTTCCCATGGCCATTTCTCACGACGCTCCTTTACTCTTACTCTCCCATCATCCCCAAGCAGATTAGCATGGTGTGCCAGGCTGCTTCGTGACAGGAACATCGCGCACGGCATGCTAGCACGACATCACACAAGCTCTAGGAGCATGTCTTACAGTGGGCTCCTGGAGCGTGTCCATATGTCTTAAGAACCCACATTTATTTTGCTTCCTCTTTTTTATCATCATTATTGCAGAGGGAAAAGGATGCTGTTGTACTTGTGCATGGTTGGTTGAGTTGGTGCAGGGTGGTTGGAGAAACAGTGTGGTTCAATTTCATGCTCTTTCTGAGAAATCAAACATTACAGCAGGGCTTACTCTTGAATTGACACAAAAAATGTTCAGATTTTCCTCTTTATACTTTGTATGTAGCCATAATAGACAACTTTAAAAACCTGATATATTGAAGCTGGAACACACATTTGCTGAAACCAGAGGATCGTCCTTCAAAATGTCACGCATGCAATGAAAATCTCTTACCAAGGGACATGATAGATACACATGAGATTAGACTAAACAAGGGTAAGTGAATACACGAACAGACGTGCAAATCAGCTAAAATGGCAAAGTCATGACCCTGACTGCTGTGGAAATAATTACAGTCAACATCGACGCAGAGGGCTTCTGCGTCCAGCTCATTACTCACATGTCACCAGTAATCTCCTCCTCTTCCTCATTTAACCCTCTAGAAAAGGACATTAATCTGTCTGTTCGCTTAATAACATATTTAATGAACACACCCCAGTGATCGAGGTCAGTGCCACTTTTAATAATATTTTATAACCTTAGAGGGATTATGGTTCTCATACGGTTGTGTAGAAACGGGAAAGGTAAATCACATCCTCGCAAAAAAAAAAAAAAGAAGATTTGTTTGTTTAATTATTCATGCTGGTCAAAAAAGAGTGAGTTGTCGGAATCCTTTAGTTCTGGTGAACTGAATTGTAAGGATATTTAAGATATATGTGAATTTAGGCACGTCTTCAGCAGACTGACTGCATGCAGAATATTAAGTCTCTTACATTCATTTCTGGGTCATTTGTTCCCATTGCCCGTTTTCTCACTATTTTGTATATGCTACATGAAGCATCCTGCCTCAGGTCTTGCCACAACCTCGAGATTACATTTTCATGTGGACTAGTCACCATAAAAGCAGAATTCTCTTAACTGACCCTGTTCTTTTCTAGACACAAATGCTTAAATGTATCAGCTCACAGCAATATTCACTTCCATCCAGCCCTCGGGCCATGCACAAATGACCTGACATTCTCCATTAGCTTCTCCTGATGCAATGCAGATTGTCTTAATGATGGTAAACCATCCTGATCTAAGTCCACTTCTGAATCATTTTTTACTGGTAGTAGCATTAGTATTATAAATGCAGTGTTCTTGCTACATTACAGAATTAAAAAAAAAAAAAAAAGTCACATGCCATATTTTGCTTTTATCAATTGTTTTTACTCCCTTCTGATCTCAGCAGGTGTTCTTACGTGGAGCTATAATGGCCCTTGAGGGCCCACTGGAGGATCAGAAGCAGTGGACTCTAAAGATGAAGGATTAGAGGGTTACAGTGTGATCATATCTGTTGAGCTGAGGCCGTGTTCCTCTCCCTCGGAGGGATAATAGAGTTTCAGCAGCACACTCTGCACACCTCAAAATCCAATTGACTAGGATTGTCGAAACCTTGGTTTATAAGCTACAGGCATATGTTTGGCTGTCCCAGCATGCCTGTGAATGCAGAGGCGGATATAGTAAATCAATGACACCTGCGAATGATTTCTCGTTTCAAGTACTTAAGCTGATGGACCTATAATGATTTATAATATCAAAACAGTGGTCCAAATAGCAATGCAATTATGATATCTTCACATATAAAGTAAGCCTATGAAAAAGAAAATAAGAAACATGAAAAAAAAAAAAAAAATGATAATGAAAATTTAAAAGGGTGGGTGACACAGAAGTACAGTGCATTCTATACTGTTGTTTAAAACCTACAGATGTTCAGTTAATGAAACATCTATCTGAGAAAAAAGAAAAAGAAGTTCTGTGAGTTCTGAAAATTATGTGATCTTTTTACAGAGCATGTCTCGTTTACATCCATGTTAAATTCATGGTGCATGTTTTTGGTAGCAGCTAAGTACATTTCTAAGTACTGTCCTAACCTGACGCAACCTGATAAAAATCTCTTCCACTTTAATCAAAATTTTTGTTCTAACCATCCGTTATCATAAACAAATTCTTTTGGTCATTTGCTTGGTTTCTCTTTCTGTAAGGACACTCCATGTGGCCAAACCCACATCATTTATGGGACTGAAGAAGCACTATTAAACACCAAACACGGATGTGCTCTTGGTTTTACTCTTTTCAGCTGTAGCATGTCATGAGAGACAGGCTCTGTTTCCACCTGATATTAATATGGATTTTCCATGATCCAGTCACAAGTGGTCAGCACCAAATACACGTGGAAATTGGGTCAAAAATGTTTTGTGATCAGATCGCTGAAAAAAGCATAGTCAAAAAAGCATGTGACCACATTGCATTTGTAGTGAAAATGCTCATCCATCATGTGTCCCTGACTGCGGTGAAGCACTGCCTACTTACCGCTTAGTCATCTAAAGGTGCAGTCACATTTACCCTTTTTCTGTGAATTTTCAAGGATAAAATCCAATCATCTCAATGCTATAATGAATTTTGCGTGAAGGCGAAAGATTTCCCCATGCAGATTTTGCATCGGTTTCAACAGAAAGCTGCTTGGTTTGACATACATCTACATTACTGATAATAGACAATGGACCTTTTTTACCCCTGAAATTTTGTTAATGTGACCGCACCTTAACATGTGAGACTCATTTAAAAAGCATTTTAATACCAGATGAAAACAGTAATGTGATCGAATCACCAAAAAACACATCGTAGTACTACTTTGAAACAGGACCTGATAAATTTCCACACAGAAAGAACTGGTGGCTATTTTGTGATTAATTGCTTTGCGTTACTATTTTTTTTATTTTTATGTATTACACTATGTGTTACTATTTCGTTTGGTGTGGATGGACAAATTGCTTCCATTGGTTTTAGTGTAAAACAAAGTAAGACGCTATTTACAGTAGTAAATAGTGGCAGATACTGTGTATGAAATAGCATCTTGTTTGCACTATGTGCAAATAGTAATAGATGCTATCAACACAGGTGTAAATAGAAGTAACATGCTATTTGTCATAAGGGATTTTCTGAACTACAGTATGGTGGACAGAGTAAGTGAAAACAGTCTTTGTCAACAAGGTTGGCTATTTGTGTAAATAAATACTGCCATTTTGTTGTTAATTGTTCCCTTGATGTCCCTTTGATATCCTTAGCGTTAAAAAATGAATAAATGAACACAAACTGTGACTAAAGTGAGGTTTAAATACAAACTCGAGACACACTGTACTCATTAAAATAGCTGACAACGAGTCATAAAGCTGACTTATTTTCTTCTGGATTGTCCATTTATTCTGTCACCTCCCATCTTTAAACATCTTTCAACACCGATTTTAGCTAGCTATTATATACCTATTATGTTCAGGCTTACCTGCATCTCTCTCTCCCTCTGTCTCTGTCTATGTGAGTCCTGTAGCCAAACAAAAGCTAGATTGAGACAATGCTCCCCTTGATTTCCCTAGTGGAGTCAGCAGGTACACAACTAAGCACAGTGTCCCAACATGGCAGAAGCAAAGATGAAACAATTAACACTCGTCTATGAGTGCTGAAGTGCTTCCCACACAGTGACAATGCACAAACATATCTAGTGAATAAATGTCTGTGGCGGGGGGCCTGCAGCTGGATGAGGCTCATCAGTTAAGTGTGAAAGCTGTCCAGCAGCACTAAACACTGGGCTTCTCCCCTAAAGCATGCAATCAACCCACCAACACAACCCCCTGTGCTCACTCTTAGAAGGGGGGTGCAATTTGATGACAGGTGTTTTAAGTTTGCAAAATGTGTGGGAGGCAAAAATGAGCTTGAAAAGTAAGTAAAAATCAACCAGGAATGGAACACATGCATTTTGTATAATTATCACAGGCAAAATAACCAGATTGATGTCGGAGCGCATTAGATGTTGAGAGAACGTAGATAACACACACACGCACACGCACACACACAGAGACTAGATTAAAACAGCTGTGCAGCTGGAGTGATATAAACTTATCAAGGGCGCCAAGGTCACCTGAGGTGGAGTGATGCATTGTGGGTAGAGACGTTGCGTAAGCCTGTTTGTGCCTCTCCTCTTTTCATATCTTTTTCTCTTCATTGTATTAAAAACCTTTACATAAAAAACCTTTAACGTCAATTTTACCTAAGGACAACCACAAGGAGCTTAATTATACAACCAGAAAGCACTGGCATTAATATGAAATGAGCCAAAAACTACAAAAACATAAAAAATCATTTTAAATGATTGATGCTCGCATTAGAGGAGAGAACAGACAGGAACTGTTCTTTAAATACCTGCATTTTTGTAATCTTTTTTGTTTTTGGAAATCTGTATCCATTTTCAACAGTGCAATGAGTTAATCTGCTCTTTCCATTAAGGACAGACATGCCACCAAATCCTGCTGGGAAAAATAACAAATAAACGAAGAGAAAGCAGCAAGAGGCAATTTGATGCACCTGACAGCGAGAAGGCCAAGCTTATCAGCTCCCGCCTGTGGCATTCCTTTAATATTAATTGTTTCTGCCACTCAATGAGATGACGTGTGGAAAAATGACAGATACATGTTTCCAAAAGAGGAGGTGTGTGAGAGAGAGAGGGAAAAAGAGTGAGTGTGAGCAGCGGGGGGTGAATTTTCTTTCTCTCCTCAAAAGCTGATACTGTGGTCAGAACTGAAAGGTGCAATCCTTCAAATGTGGCAGATGACTCTTTAACCTTCTCACTCCAATGACACAAACTGAGCTCAAAAGGGGGAAAGAGAAAGCCAAGATAAATTTGAAATCTTTGTCCATGTTAAATGTGCCAAAGCACTTACAGACACATGACAGTATGACTAGAGTTGGTTGGCTGGTTTTGAATCAATTTGCCTGACTCTGTGAGAGACAGGCATAAAAATCCCTTTCCACATTCATAAGTGTAATATGGAGGTTCTCCATCATATTAAATGCAAAGGTACACAAGCCCACAAACAAAAATAGTGTAAAACATTATTTTAAAATTATTTTTATCCTAAATACTTTTGACCAAAATGCCTGTAAAAAAATCTGTTATTGTGATCTGCAATTTTGTAAAATAAGGGAGAAATTAGCATTGCCCAAAACTACTAACGCTTTTAAATCATAGTTTGTACTTCCAAGGCAAATTACCTAATTATGCAAAAACATATTCCTGTTTTTTTTTTTTTTTTTTTTTTTAATAAATATGGTTAATTGATTTTGTATTACAATCCTAAATTTAGCCGATTCAAAAGGGAGAACAATAAAGCATGAATAAATAGAGAAATAAAGCCTGGAATGAAATACCATGGAGGATCAGTGCACTGGTCCTCTTAATGTCCGACATGCTCACTCGCCAAATGGCTGCCTCCATGTCTGGCTGCACTAAAGACAGGGCTGGCTGAGCATGTTGGCACACATACAGTCACTCCCACACACACACAAACATGGATGTATATATACACACACGGTTGTCATGGTCCCAAAACAGCATGCGTCCAGAGATGTTCATAAACACATGAAAATGTATTTAAAATAAAAATACAAAATACTGTGTGTAAAAATGTATTTAATTAAAAGTACAGTATTTTGTATTTTGAAAAATACACAGAATACGTGTGAAACCTGGCCATCCTGTGAAGTATCACACCACGAAAATGCAAGATCACTAGCATATTCTAAGCATGCGCTGTAGTTATGTCGTTTGTTGCTTTAAATGCTCGAGCTCTGTAAAGTCCCACTGTAGTCCATCATTTTATCCCTTAAAACTCATCTTTGATAATCAAATTGACATATTGAAATAATATGTAATATCATGCCTTCAAATAGCTTAAAGTTAACTCAATACCCTTGTTTTATTTAGTATACGTGGGTCCATGAATGTGTAGGCTAATTTAGTCCCCCGCACTTAATCACCCCAGCTAGCTAATCCACTCGGTAATTGTAGAAAATGCTGCCGCTACACAATGGCAAGTGGAAATATTGGTTTAATATTTCCCAGTAGGAATGGTTTCCTACCGTGTTTTTGTGCCTGTCTTTGGTACTCTGGACTTAAAAATGTTCAGCAAAGGTGTTGACTGATGTATTTATACACAGTTTGTCTTAAAAGCATATTAAAAATGGCACATAGACATATAAAAACATTAAAAACTTGATTTTCACCAGGGGTCTTTAAATCAGGATTGATTCCGATTTGCTGTAAATGTTTTTTCATTCATCAGATCAGCTGTATAAAATCAATCTGAAAGTGATTCAAACAATATACGTTTTTTTTTTTTTTTTTTGTGCCGTTATCGTTATAGCTGTGATGTGGACTCTGCTATACATCTAGATGTAGAACAAGTTCTACATTTATAGCATCTTAATTATTATCGTTATGGTTATCTTTGTCGCGGGGTGCACGCACAGAAAGCTGTCTGTCAGCTTGTGAGTAGGCCTACTTAATTTGAGTTCTCTTTCATGTCATATTGCACTTAAATTAACTCTTTTTAATATCAAGCACTCACTGATTTGTGTATAATTGGGGTTGGAAGTTTAGAACTAAACTCTGCAGGACACTGGCCCTTCTGAAGCAGGATTGGACACCCCTGCTCTAACATGTCAATAACTCCTGCCCACTAAAAGCTGCACAGATAAATTTGCATACCCTGATATATATATAAATTATATAGTTCAATCGATTAACACTTTATTACTCACCAATATTGTCTTATTCCTCAGCCATAGCAAACAGTAATGATTAAAGTTTAATAAACAAATTTGAATAGCTAGTTGATAAAACCAAAATAATAATAATAAATCAAGACTGACTGGCTAGCTCTAATGTCCAAAGCGCTAATGCTATTTCACTTGCAAGGGGGTAGAATCGCCCATGACATCCTCAACTTTTCTTATGCTGCCTTCACATGCTATTGGAATTATTGTGAATACGAGTTTGCTAGTAATTTTGTTACAATTCTCCCAATTACCAAGTTGGGAGTGCTATAAACCTTAAATATGGCAGAGGGGAAAACCATTTCTGTTGTGACAGGTATGATTTATTACCTTTTTTCCCACAAAAGCTAGATCACCTTGTTTTTAAGTTAAAGTAGTGCAAATCTTACATACTGTATATGAATCACCATTTCAAGAATTTTGCATGTTTTGTACCCAGCAAAATAGCATGTATTTGACAAAAAAAAAAAAAAAAAGTTGACTAAATAGGGCTGTGAATGTTTAGATTGTTGTCAATGAATGGGACACTACATTTTATTCTAAATTAAATATCTTCAATACATTTTGGCTTTAACATGATTTCTCCAAGAAATCCAGTGTCCTCCATGATTCCTATTCTTTCTGACAGAAAGAATGCGATGGTAGCATTATTCCTTATTCCCGTACAGGAATCCAGATAATTTGTTCACCTAATTGTAGATGCACTCATACTGCTGCAGCTCACATGTATGAAAACGGCACATCTGAACTAGTTGAAATTAGCTGCCTAATAAAGAGGTTGACTGGCAAAAAGTATTTTATATATTTTGAAAATACAAAAATACTAAGCTTAAATGTATTTAAATACAAAATACATTAGATTTTTTTCAAAAGTATTTAAATGCAAAATACAAAATAATATTTTGTATTTCAAATACATATTTCAAATACATTTATTTGAAATACTGCCCATTCCTGCATGCGTCACAGTTTTATATATCATCACATGCATCCTGCTGGTTAAACTTCTTTAACGATAGCATAAAATATATATATATATATATATATATATATATATATAAATTTGCTTTTAAACATTTAACATTTTTCTTTTATTTTCACAGGGATTCATTTGTTGTAGCCTTAAAGGCATACACTACTATTGAGATCAGTGACCCTGAAGACTGTAATGATGCTGAAAATATTTTTTTGCCATCATAGGAATAATAATAATAATAATAATAATATATATATATATATATATATATATATATATATATATATATATATATATATATATTTTTTTTTTTTTTTTTTTTTTATTGGTAATATTTCACATTAATATTGTTATAAATACAGCTTTGGTGAGCAACTTACAGACTTATAGAATCTCCAACATTTTTTAACTAAATATCTTAGTTATAAAATGGGATAATCTGTTCTTGTTCACCACTGGAGCCCTAGAATGCAACTATTGACATGGACATGATACTTCACTGTGTAGTTACCTTCCACTACAACTGTAAATTTCTTCTGAATTCACTGTAGTCCACAGTGTTCAGAAGTCACTGCAGGGTAATGCATCCCTGCCACAAACTCCTCTGGCTCAGCTAGAGACTCGATGTAATCGCCCTCAGTTGTCTGCAGGAATCACTCCCGCAGTGACAGAAGCGAGAGTCAGAACACACCCAAGCCTCTAAATCCCCACTGAAGCCCCCAATAAATAGAGGCCCTGACCCTGAGGCCAGAGTTAAAGAGACAAGGTGATATCTTGATAACCTCTCTGTCACACTGTACCATGGTCATAAACAGACAAGAAGGGTCCAGACTGATGCTCTAAGGGCTGGACAGATCGCAATACCACTTCCTGCTTAAGACAGACATGGTGTCGTCAACAGCTTTAATTGCGCTTTTGTTGCTTTCATTTTCTCACACAGAGCATAGAATGCATGATAAATAAAGTCACGCACACACACACACACACACACAATTTTCTCCTAGACTGCCTACTGAGCAGACAGAGGTTTGAAATGGCAGGGTGACAAATTAAACCTTCCAGCAAATGTGATTATTCTGAGATGTGCTTCATTGATAAGTGTGTGCGTGGGTCAACAATCTTCTACATCATGGCGACCAAATGTCCCCACTGTGATAGTAAAACCTGAAAGCACCGATCCTGGGCAGGATTTTGGCAGCAAACTGTCCCCATGAGGAAAACAGCTTAATAAACATACTAAATAATGTCCTAATGAAAATCTATATAAATGCAGAGACAATTCTGGGAGGGTTAGGCTTAGGGCTAAGAGAAATAAAATATCATTAGCTCAATATAAAAACAAAAAAGTCAATGCAAGTCCCACCATGATAGAAAAGCAATGTGTAAATGGACCTACAGGATTCGCCTACACTGTTTAGAGGTAGGGCAATAAAGGTTAATCGCCTACTCCCATCACACACACATAATTTTTCGAACATATATCAGAAATACACAGCTCTCTCTGGAGGTATGTCAAAAGCAAAATCTGCTCAATGATATCATGGCAATAACACCAGAATTAAAGGCCTTAAGTGTAGCCTATTTATCAGTAATTTGATTAAAAAATAATTCTGCATTTCAATATGAGCACAATTATAGTATACACTGAGAACTCCAAATCAATTTGTTTTACATTAAACAAATACGTACTTGGCTTCATGATTTAATTCAATTTAAAAAAAAAAAAAAAAAATCTCACAAACACAAAACGCCTGATTATTTTTCCTCACTCGACCGCTCGGTGTCGCTGTTGCACTGTCACTCACCGGATCCGTGCTGTTGTCTCAGGATAGATGAATTGCCTGGCCGAGGCGAAGCTGACGACTTGACTGCAGATCCCGCAGTAGTCGTTGAGGCGGGAGCGGGTCCCATTCCAACCGGCGGAGGCACGCGGGGTTTTCCCTGCCCCTGGCCTGGTTCAGAAGTAGCCCGTCCACCTGTCGCTGTGTTGCTGTTCCTCAGTGGCCATCGGTTCTGGATGTGAGACACGGCCTCCTCGGCCAGCATTCCCTCGCGCGGTGTCACGCGCAGAGTGGCCTGCACCTTGTATTCCTGAGTCTCATCAGAGTACAAGTCCAAAACCCGACATTCATACACTCCCTCATCCTCCTTCCGCACACCCGATAGGCTGAGCTTGTGGGAAATCGCGTTGCCCTGGACCCTCACCGTCTGCTCACGAAGAGATAACAGGTTTTGTTGACATGGATCAGGGATTTTGCAACCCAGTCTTATTAACCAATATGTTTCATATTATTTACCATTAAACAAAACATGTCCAAAATATGGGGGTAGGATTGGCGGACAAATTGTTGTTATACAAAAGTACATTTTACATGTTACAATGAGCAAATAGCTACAAGCAAAATGGTAGGCCTGTCATATTTTCACGTGCCGCCAAATATCCTAGTTATTTTCGAAATCGCCGTTGCCTGTGGAGGTAACCATAGCAACAGTATGCCGCTCGAGAACTTTGCGTTGAACAGTAACCTATGTAACGCTTCATTTGCCAAACAACAGACTGCCATTACTTATCACTTTATTTATTATAGATTCACATCTTACATGCAGGCTAAAAGTAGCCTACTAGTCTTGAGCAATAGGATTTAAGCGTGTCCAACCTCAGAAGACTGAGCCCCAAGAATTATCTGTCGATTTTTTTTTCCTCTTTAATTTTAGAAATAGTTGACTTCTCTGAAAGCCATTATATTCCCTTAAGTTTTTAACAAAATCGAAAGATGTCTATTAATCATTCGTACAAAACATGTCAGCTGAATCAGTAGGCTAATGTCGTCAGATCAGTTTGAGCAATGTCACAATAGCGTCCTTTTGCCTGTTATCTGTTAAAAGGTCATATTAAGTATTTTTGTATTTTCGTTTCTTTCTTTAAACGAGATTGTGATTCTACTAAACATCACATAGCCTGACACAATCACTGTAAATACGAATTGTTGTACTCACGCTTATTTTCGTGGCGTCCCGGTGGGCAACCTGTAATAGATAAAAAACATTAAAAAAAAAAAAAAAAAAAAAAAAAAAAAAAAAAGCAGTTTAATTAGGCTACTCGTGTCACAGTATCAATGGGCAACTTCTATTGAAGCTTGAAAGACCTACAATTAACAACGAACGAGAGTTATTGGCAGTAGCACCATGGACAGCAACAGTTCCCGTTCATCTTTCAGATGTCAGAACTTTTTTTGTTGATTCGTATTAACGGTTCAACTGACATCTATTGTGTTTCATATGTCACTGTCAATATAAGAACGTGCTTTATCGATAAAAGTGGAGATGCACAAGTCGATTTTTTTTTTTTTTTTTTTTGGATTGTCAGTAATTGAAAGTTCTGATCATTGTTTTCTCGTACTACATAATGCACCATCTCAGAGTAAAATAGATTTATTTATTTACTTGTTTGTTTCTCTCTCTCTCTCTCTCAATCATTAAGCATGACATCACACTCGCATCCTCCTTGTGAATGCCCACCCACAGACACACAACCCAACTTGATTCAAAGACATAAATTAATAATTAATCGCCTCAGTGCGTTTAATTGGGATCGCTCATCACTAGGGATCCATCTGGATGCAACTGGACACGTGAAGCCCAGCCATATCCCACTGCGGCCATCAAACAGCACTTCTGGTACGACTCGAATAGGAACTTAAACTAAAAATGCCTGAGTTCAGGCGGCTTCGAAAACAACTAAAGCCCCGTTACCTTGGCTCTGTTGGCCGGAGCGCTAATTTGCAGTTCGTGAGCGAGCTCTTTAGGGGCCGCTTCCTTGAGGTACCACCATTGAATCTCCAGAGAGAACGGCGAGACTCCGACGGCTCGAAAAGCGCACGGCATCTCTATATCCTCGCCCTCACCGACACTCACATCTTTGGGCACTTCAGTAAATGTGGCTTATGAAGAAAACACATCAACAACAGATAGTTTGGTTAAAAGAAACCCCTCAAACAGATACACTAAAAGGTTTTTTTTTTTGTTTTTTTTTCAAAATGTGACACATCTAGGCTACATTTTGTGTTTTAAAAGCTTTGTTATACATTTTATCTGACTTCAGTATAATGTTATGGTTCGTTTGGGAGCATGGCCAGTTCTCTACGCATAATCATAACAATTTATTACCTTTACTATTTGCATTCAATAACAGGCTCAACATGCAACGATATGGCATGAAAAAAAATGTTAAACTTAACCAAGTAGGCTACAGTGCATTCATTTCGCACAAGTAAATTAATAAATAAATAAAACTAGCAGACTTAAGTAGAGCATCTCAACAGATTGTGCTCCTGCTGGGTAAATACGCAACATTGGAGAGACTAAAAATCTGCCCAAGTTTACTCACCATTTACACAGAATAGCAGAGGCGCATTCAGAATGAAATAATAAAGGACGCTGTGGAGTCCCCGTTTTTCCATGTCATATGTAAGGTGGTTAAATTGGAGAACGAGTGAAAGCGGTCATTTGACCTGGAGATAGAGGTTTTATTTCATTGCCATCTCCATAACTTCGTCTCGTCCGGGTATATTCTTTTAAAGATTGTTTCTTCCCCGAAATGTAGAATAAAAGGACTGAAATCTCCAAATAAGATACTCCAAAACGATGCTGCGTCAGTCAAACAAAATGTAAAATCCAATGTTGCGGACCAGAAAACCCCCTTTCAGTTGAGAAAACTGTGTGTGGAAAGTGTTAATCTCTTGAGTAAGTATCCTTTGCCACTAAAGAATCCTCTGTTCCACCATTTGCTTCTTATCAAGATAAAACTTGCTTTCAACAGTATGAAATCGGCTCACTCTGGTCTCCGTAAAAAGAGAAAAAATCCGTGATTCGCTTCCACCACCCATCACAAAACAATCCTGTGTCTAAATCCGCAAACCAAAAGAAAGAAAGAAAAGAAAAAACTAAAAAAAAAAAAAAAAAAAAAAAAAACCAACGTCGGAGGACAAGAGATTCCCTCGACGTTTTTAAGGAGCAGTTAAGCACCTAAACGAAGAAGCGGCATCAGTGGATCGTTCCAGCTCGCGCCACCGGAACCCTCTGCTTTGTGTGTAAGCGCGTGAGCAGCGAGGAGGCGCTTTGGCATTTCCAGACCACTGACAGACTGACGGGGTTTGGGAGCAAACTAACCGTCTCTGTCTGTCAAATCAGCATACGGCTCGACCAATAAGAGCCAGCGGACGTACAAAGCAAATCACCAGGAAATAAAAGGCGCTTCTTGCGGTTCGCTCTGGGATCAACAAGCGACTATTAAATTAACAGCCGTTGCGTCATGACCAGAAGTATTTCATTTTAATACGAAACTCCGATACCTCAGATTAAGCGTATACCCTTAATCTCCCTCTTCCATCATTTGCCTCTGGTTATTCACAATAATACCATCGAGGTAATCTGCATTTCTTCTCCTCCCTGCTGGAAAATCCGGATTAAACTGGTAACTGTTTTGTTTTCTAGCTGGTCTAAGATGGTCATTAGCTAAAGCAAGACCATGTTGGACCAGGAACAAACCAGCTTCCATTTGGTCAAACTGATTTTGGAACATGGTGGCTGTTCAACTGTCCAATGGCCTGTTAGTACAAGCTAATGACCATCTTAGAGCAGAAGCTGCTACTGCAGTATATGTTCCAAAACACAGTTACCATGTTTAACTGTGTTTTCCAATAGGCATGGCAGTCAGTCAAAATAAATATCTGCACACTTCCTTTAGCCTTGTACATCAAAGGATTTCAAGGAGTGCTTATTATTAGTGTTCAGAGCTCAGGGAGATCCTGCCTAGCAGGTATACAGTAATGGAAATGAAGCTATAGGGGCAAGGTGGCCAGTGGTCGATATAAGCCAGATATACAGTACATAAATGCAATATTATGATGTAAAATGAGACTTTTTTAAAAATAGCAAAATATCAGCTGATATACTGGTCAATCACTATGGCTGTAATAATAATATTATTAGTAGTAATAGTATAACTTAAGTATTTTATGTAAAGATTATTAAAAAGATATTAGCAAGCATGATATAAAATCAAGATCTTTGTCAATCCATATTCTAACATTGTAATGCATGTGCTACAAATCAAATACAAACATGTTCGTTCAAATGGAATTGAAGGATGTCACCATATCTGACAACTAATCCAGCGTTGTCCCTGGAGTCCCAGGCTTGTGCAGCAGAGTGCTTCTCTGGCTGAATCCTAAAACAGCCCTCCCTCCCAGCTGCCTGCCTGCCAATAATGTAGCACTTGTTCACCCCTACACTCCCATTAGCACTTCACCAACACAGAAAGGAAGAAAGAAACTGAAAGAGAGAGAGAGAGAGAGAGAGAAAGGGAGAAATTGGGCGCTATTGAAATTAGGCTTTTGCCCATCGAAGTATTGGTACTCAAGAGATGGTGAGAAAGAGAACAGAGTGCTCAGTTTGGTTGGAAAAAAAAGTATATGAGATCGAGAAGGAGAAATCGAGAGACAGTAAGAGGCAGAATATCAGACAGAGAGGGATTGAACAGTAATCTGTCCTTCTGTTGTAGGAAGATACTCATCAGTCAAGGGCTTTGAAAATAGTCCCCAATATATTTTATAAGAGGAGTCTGATAATCGTTATTAACCCATGCAGCATGGCTGAAGTTTTTGTTTCTCTTTTCTGTCCATCCCATTATAGCTCTCTCCTCATTTTTTTGTAAAGACACAGTCTGGTCAGCAAGACATGTGCCAATGTGTGTACCTTACGGTCACAATCCAAACCTTCAAACAGGATGATGTAATACACTCAGTACAGTATTGTACAGTATGTCCACAAACAAACACACACAATGAGCTCATAATAAGACTGCTAGTATTTCTTATATGGATGTAAATGTATGTAAATATACAAATATAGTATACACACATTACTGTTCATATGTTTGGGGTCAGTAAGAGGTTTTTTTTTTGTTTTTTTTGGTAATAAATTAATACTTTTCTTCAGAAAAAATGCATTAAGTGTATCAAAAATGACTGTAGTTCCATTTCAAGATTTCTATTCAAATAAATTTGGTTAATTTGTACTCTCTATTCATCAACAAACATTGATATTAATAATAAATGTTTCTTGAGCACCAAATAAGCATATTAGAATGATCATGTGACACTAAGGACCATCACAGAAATAAATTAACATTTTAAATTATATTCAAATAGAATATATTTTACATTATGACTGTTTTTTTATTGTATTTTCAATCAAATAAATGCACAACATAAACACGTTATATGGATGTATATAAATAGATAAGTATAAATATGTGAATAACTGAAAAGATAGTGAGAGGCATGATTATGAATGTTTCTTTAGTTGCATAAAATACTTTTACATCCATGTGAGGAAATATCAGATATGCAAGTATACAGCACTAAATAACTTAGATAACGGTCACTCAGTAAATCCCACTATGGCACTAAGCAGAGATGGATCTCACCAGTCTGTCACTAAAAATGAGGGCCTTTTATGGTCCTTTGGGTTTGAACCATCTGTACCCATCACTCCTTAGGATGGAACAGAAGCCATTTTTGATAGTGTGACAGCAGGGTACATCTAATTCCTGCTTTAATAATGAGCATTATACACCACTGTCGATTTAAAATACAAGCAAATTGCTAAACTATACAATGGCGTGCATTATCTGCTGGCATTCATTTCTAGGTAATTCTATAATCCCAAAGATAAACTGTTACATTCAGCTGCTAAAGATAAACAATGGTTTTGTATGACTATGTGAACACAGTACTTCATAGAGAGATTGTGTGAAACTAAACTTGACTTGATATACTTGGTATTCAGAGTTGGACAACTGTGTCACCTTCAGTAAGAAAAGCAGAAAAGTACGTTGCAGGAGCCTATTTTCTTATATTCATGAGTCATGACGTTCTAGTGACGCCTGGACCAAGGTCTCCTCAGGTTCCCCTGTCAGCTGGCCGATGCCATCTAAAATCTCCATTCTTTTGTGCTGTTGCACAGCATTTAGCAGGAAGCACAATGAGATATTTATGATCTCTGGGAGGCTGCGTCTGTTGCTGGCCAGTCTCGAGAGTAAGAAAGCTAGTTATGCCAGGGTGACAGCAATTCTGTCTAATTCATGAGCAAGCAATGTGATATTAATGCATATGGCAGGGAAGATGTAGCCTGCAATGCAATTTAAAGCAACACAGCTGATGGAATTCTGACATTTTCATCATTTCCATGCTATTTTTCCTCCATTGAAACTGATGGGTTGAAACTTTCCTCTTATTCCCAATCTGTCTGCTTTTCTTGAGTGACCTGGTGTTAAACTCCTTGCAACTTAGCTCAGAAACTGTAGGGTCTTCCAGTGTTATAGTCTGCATGACATTACACAGAAAAGGGCATAACATCTTATACTAGCAGACAGAAGCTTTGAGAAAACCACATTTCTTCAGTTACATTCTGTCTAATTTAATTTTACAAATTGCACTCTTGCTTTCCAACACTCTTGCCTTGATAAATATGCAGCTACACTTTAACAAATAAAAAAGGCTGACTAATGTTTTCAACTTTGTTGGTTTTTGAACATCCAGTTTTTGGCCCTCATTATTATACTATGAAAATATAGATGAGAAAGCCTTCCTTGACCCTTTCACAAATACTCACAATATAAAGATTTATGTCAACAGATCAAAATATAACTCATTTGTCATGGAGAAACAGGTACGTACTGACTTAAGAGCAGAACACTGTTAACATTGTGAACTCATAAAGCTTTGCCTTGTTTCCTGATATTCTTTACTACCGTTCAAAAGTTTGGAGTTTTAATGAAAGAAGTTCCACCATGGCTGAATTTATTTGATAAAAAAAATACAGCGATAGTAACAGTAATATTGTGAATTATTATTACAATTGAATAACTGAATAACTATTTTCATATAATTTAAAATGTGATTTATTCTTGTGATGGCAAAGCTGAATTTTCAGCATCATTACTCCAGTCTTCAGTGTCACATGATCCTTCAGAAATCAGTCTAATATGCTGATTTGCTGCTCAAGAAATATTTATTATTACTATTAATGTTGAAAACAGTTGTGCTGCTCAAAGGGTTAGTTCACCCAAAAATGAAATGCTTCGAAGCTTTAGGAATCTTTTGTTTTGAATCAGTGATAAGATAGTGTATCAAACTGCTGAAATCATGTGACTTTGTGGAAACAGTGATACCCCAAAACTTTGCAACGTGATCTCACGTGTGTATTTTTACGTAAAGTGTGGTTCTACGTACATTTACTTACGTTTTCATACACACAAAAACGTACAACATTGACGTATTAACAGCAATAAAACGTAAATCATGTAACGTAAAGTGTGAATGTATATGAATTCCCATGTACTAATATTAAAATTGTGGCATTCATGTTTTAAATATGTTGTATTCAATTGTCATATCAATGTTTTTAGTTGAATTTATTGAATGCAGTTTACTCACCTACTATGTCTATGCCTATAATAATACGATCTCTGTCTGTATCTTTTACCATTGGAGAAACCGTAACGGATAACTTAATCACGGGCTGCTCCTCTCAGCCTATCGTGTAATGTTTAGTGTTTAGTATTGTTTAGTGTAAAACATGCTGAAGATTAGCAAACAGGCTGTCGATTAATTAAATGATTAGCTATTTCCCTACAAAAGCGGTTTAATCAGCATAGTGAAGCCTCTCATCCATTGACATCCATTCAAAAAACAGCCTCTGGTCTCCTTCCCTGCATACCGCCAAGGGGCGGGGCGTTAGCATTAGCCGTTACGCTTTTTTGGCTAAAGGTTGCAGGCTTGCCTTCCAGTGGCTTTGGCGCTACTTTCAAATTTGAATCATAACGAGCGTGGGCTTTTTTAGCCCCGTTCACACCGCCAGCGACACGCAGCGGCAAAGCGACAGGGTCCCATTCATTTCAATAGAGCGCTGGCGACTTCCGGCGACAAGAGTAACAGTGACCGTTGGCGACAGAATGCGACAGAATCAACTTTATGCAAATGAGGAGCGAATTTCGCGAGCGACAACCAATAGTTGTGAAGGCTCTCTGGAGCTCACATCACTGTCTCAAGTGCAGGCAAGACAGACAGGACATAGTTCCGGAGTTTATATGATTTGACTGTACATACATATAATAAAATGACGCGTGGAAAAGAAACTGTCTTGTGAGTTTGATTCATACATTGATAGTTTGTGTTGTTAATCATATGATGCTGTAAGCAGTTTAGCAGTTCATATTACAGTTACTCCTGCACTGTGTTGATTATTAGGGACAAGTAAATTGATTATTTGTCAAATTCGAATGACATTTTAGTATTTTTTGACAGTATGAGTGAGTTTAATTTGTTGATAGAATGATTGTTAAAATAGATATTAATTTAATGCACTGAGCTCTGCAGTCCCAACACTCTACAACAAGAGAATATGTTACTTTTAAGTATTTTAAACCAAATTCTTAGTTAAATTAGAATGATTTCTTAGTTTTATATATCATTTGTGATTGCATTTTCTATATGATCAGACGTGCAGTCTACCAATGATATTAGAGCGACAGCACTAGGAACGCCCACAGAACGATACAATGGAAATTATACATATCTTTATGACATGAAAGATTTGTAAATATTTCACGTTTTTCTGCTATAAAAAGTATTTTTACGTTTTAGTGCCATAATTACGTCAATATTGTACATTCTAGCAACTTTTTAAAGGTACAAAAATGTTTTGTGTCTTTGAAAGTTACTTATTAATACATACGTATCAACAATGAGACCAGGCTGCAGTGTATCAACAACTTTACAAAATGCTAATTATTTACCACATAGAGGACAGCATAATTCAAAGCCTGAGACTTCCTTTTGCAAATTTCAGTGTAGTAGATTTGATATACGGGTGGAGGGAGGAGAGGAAGGGACTCAATTTATCTGCTTGTGTATATGTCTTCATACTATATGCGGTTTCCCTGGATGAGATAAAAAAAATGAAAATAAAATGAATAAATAAATAAAAAGAAGAGAGCGAGCGAGCTAATAATTTTGATGTATCACACGTTGCAGCCAGATGGTTTCATGTTCTGTCTTGAGGATGGCTCTCTACTTCTTTTGTTATGCTAAATTGAACAAGGTTGAGTACAACACCATCCCTTTCCCACTGTGACACGGGCAAATTTATTTTGTTGGCATCATTCTGCAGACAACTGTTTGATATCAAAAGATACCGAACAGGGAAGGTATGTGTGTTTGGGTTTTTGTATTGTTCTCAGAATGCCAGATTCACACATGTATTTTAGTTTTAGATTTATATCAGTATTGTGGAGTACATTTTGTATAACTGCAGTGATGTCAGGTGTACCAGCAATTAGGACTCGTCCATACTCATGTTTCATTCAACAGGAATATCTGAATCTGCAATAAACATTCTCAGGAAACAGAGGTCACCGTGATAATGTAACCCTGTCGCCAGCACAGAATCCGCTGAGAGAGAAAGACAGAGAGTGAGAGAGAGACAGCAGGGATAAAGACATCTTACTTAAAGGAATAGTACACCAAATAATAAAAATTCTGTCATCATTTACTCACCATCATGTAATTCCAAACCTGTGTGACATTTTTATTTTCTCTGTGGAGCAGAAAAGAATATATTTATTTTGGAAGTAAAAACAGTGCTAAACCCGCTTCTAAATTAAAAAGGGAATGACAATAACCTGGGGTTAAGTGCAGTGTGAAAAGCCCAATAAAAAACAACAACAAGGAGACAGTTTTCTTAAAAATATCTTCTTTTGTGTTCCACAAAAGAACGAAAGTCATATAGATTTGGAACGACATGAGAGTGAATAACTTTTGCAGTAATGCCATGGAAGAACCATTAGCCGCCTTTCCACCGTCGGGCTGAATGGTTCTCTTTGCGTAACCGTTCCATTCCGTGCCGATCCGGACCAGCTGGTACGGTCACGGTTTCATTTTCCACTGTGTGGCTGATAACGGCCGCTCTTTGGAATGTAATACAAAAGCATCAGTCGTTGACTTGGTAACACAACGATTTCATTATGATATGAGATGTATGAAGAATGATTAGATATTTCTTTAATTTTTTTTTATTAACTAGTGTTTGGGTCAAAATCACTATAAAGTGCCTTTGAGACTTCACAATTTCCAAAATAAAAAGCTGAGATTTTCCATTTAACTTCATATTTGTTGTATTAAGGAGTCCTTAGGCTGTTAGAAATGCATGTTGGTCAAGCTCTAGCACTTTTTGTAAATTAACTGTAAGCAGGCAATGTACGAGCAAACCACAAAATATGTCCACCCTGTCATGGACAAAATCAAAGTAGTTTAAATACATTTTCATTGCATAGTGATTTTAAAATGTAGATTTTCAGTAAGCTACTTTGTCCCTTTCTCAACAATACGTTTTAATTAATCAGAAAAGTCTTTTGATAATAATGAAACTATTGAAAAATATTTGTATCCCTATAAATTATGCAATTGTTGCACTTTGTTTTCTAAATAACGTCTAACATCAAAGATATCTGGTCAAACTTTCAAGCAATATTAACTGGCCCTCTTTTTTTTTTTATAAAGAAATCACACAAAAGATTTTGCTAACTTGTTAAAATAATTTGCTAATTTTCATAAAAGATGAAGATGACAGGGTAGACAATGACAGGGTGGACAAAAATATGACAGGGTGGACATCAAGATGACAGGGTGGACAAAGACTTTAATGGGTGAATAAAACGGGAATATCAGAGAAACAACAGGAAAAAGAAGAAACCCTTAAGCAATATATATATGATATTCTAAGTATTAAACTAAATCTGCTTACTTGATTCGTTTAAAACCGTGGCTTCATTCATAACGAATCACCGCTTTGTGTAGCTCAGAGATGCACAACAGTTCTGCTGTGGCTTTGTTTGGAACTATTTTTGTTGGCAAAATAGAACAAAAACAGACAATATTGTGTTTATTAACTTGTTGTTTATTTTACTGTTGTATAAAATAAATATCACATTTGCAAATTGAGCAGATATTCAGGAAAACAGCACTTTTTCTTGTGTGATTGCCTGACTATATCATATAATATAAATATAAGACAAAACCCCATTCGGGGCATTTTTTATCCTCATATGTTGAATTTTAGGCACATTTTAACTACATTCTAACAGGCTTCATCACACAGTGAGTCGATGCCTTACATCATGTTCCATCACTATGAAACTGCATGCCATGTAAGATGGCGTACAGGTCTGGACCGGGGCAGGGTGCACTAAATGCGTTAATTTCAATGTGTTATTTTTTCCATAATTAATCGCACCAAATTAACATGTTAAATCGACAGCCCTAGAGAAAACATTATCAGAATGTGGCAAAAACTATGCACTTGTCATGGAAGGCTTGATGACAGGGTGGACAATGACAGGGTGGACATTTTTGGCAAAATTTAGCACTTAATGGACACAAGGTGTACCTTCAGTTAGCAAAGTTTCTGAAAAGTTTTTATATTAATTAATATTTCACTATGACAGGGTGGACAAGCTAGGCTTAACAACATCCAACTACGAACACAATATGATGAAAATAAGGAAATATAAGTGTAGATACTCAGTGTACTTGCAGCAGATGTTTTAACCTCCATTGAAGAAAGATCAAATGGGGGTTGGGATGTCACTGACTACATCAGTTAAATTCTTAAAGGGGAGTTTACCCAAAAATGGCAGGTTGGACAGCAATTTCAGGGACACGTGCAAAGTGCTTAATATTATTATGAAAATAGAATATAAATGATAAAAACTTCTTGTTTTATCAAATAACTTGTTGAGGACAATAAGAACATTCAGAAAGTTTTCAAATTTTATGTCATTTATTCACTTTTTACACTCACTGAAGTTAGCTGAGCAGTGTCTGGGACATGCCAAAACCGCATACATCCAATCAAAGAAAATGGTATAAAATGAGGGAGAAAAAAAAAAAAAAAAAACATTTAAAGAGATTTATCAATGTACTTGTATGTGTGTAAATGTTTGGCCATTTATAATAAATTCTCAGAATTTCATTATTTTGCATTATATTCATGATGACTGAGCGATTCTGATGAGGACACCAAAAGGCACTTTATAGTGATATTGACCCGTTTACGTCACAAATGGAGCGCTTAGCCAGCTATGGAGAAACGGGTAGCCAGGCAACAGACAAGTGACCAATCCCGTGTAGCGACGTCACTTAACGGATTCTACAGGTTCAGGTCAAACAACCGTGCCAAGAATCCTGGGCCGAGAACAGAATCGTGTCGTACCAGGCTCCAGTGGAAACAACTGGAACCGTTCCTTACCATTCCAAGAACCGTCCAGCACGAAGGTGGAAATACGGCTATTGTGGGTTTCCCAAAGAATGTTTCACTGAACAGAAATTTTTTTATTACCTTTTGTGCAATGTGAAAGTTCCATAGAACAGATGCCAATAAAGAACCATTATTTTAAGAGTGTATCGCTTTAACACATCATTTCCCTATTTAAATAAGACATTCTCTGAATCTTGATTGATTTGATGAACAGAACCTGAGATTGGACAGAATGTATGGATATCTGTGGATGGAGACCCAGAACTCTGCTTTAGTGTGCAGACTGAGCTCTTTAGCAGCTTTAAATTAGCATGTTTAAGCTTGGCGTAGAGAGCCATAGCACCCTACTGCAAGTTCCCTAATCATCCAAAATAACAGGCACAGGAAGGAAAAATCACTCTGACATTAAGATGAAGAGAGATGAGAAAGAGGGTCATTAATTAATAAATAAATAGAAATGACTGCTCACTCAGTGAGGAGACCGGGTGTGCAGGGCTTTAAAGCGGCTTGCAGTTGCCAAGGTGGATTCTAGGACACATTATGAACATTACGTTCCCTCTCTCTGCCTTGATGTCAAAATACACTAGATTCATTTTCACCTGTGGCATTATAAATCCACGCAAGCAGCAGAGTTTGAATGTAGCTTGATGCTGTGTACAGCATCATCGAAGTGTCTTTAAGTGCTTTATGGACACTTAAAACGGGGCTGCATGCTGAGAGATGACATGATGACTCTTTTAGAGGCAGAATGTGAAAGCTGCTTATTAATGAAGGGATACCTCAGAAGTGCTTCGCTAGGATGTATGTGCCAAGCACAAGGTGTCCTGTTGACAGAGACTCTTTTAAATGATTAGGGAAACCATCATTTGCCATTTGTTTAGTCGTTCCATGCTGTCTCTTGTGCTTTTTTTCTTTTCCTCTCTCTCTTTAGAGAAAGGAAACATCATGGTATTTATTTGCACTGGAGAGGCTCAGATTACTACCATTTGTTCTCAGCATGGTGAAACTAAAACAGCGGGTCCCCCTTCAAAGCCTTTTATCAGCGTCATTCAATATCTCTCTCTCTCTCTCTCTTTTCCCTCATTGTCCTCTTCCCTGACATTCTTTCTCTTGGTTCATCAAAATCTTGCTCACATTGCTCTCTGTGTATCCCAGCAAGCAATCGTTCTCTCCTATTTTCCAGAATGCTCTGAGGAGTAACAATTCGTGGATTGTGGTGGGGACCAAGAAAAAATAAAAATACTGGTACTGTATTAAAATATTCTGACAGAGTTTTCTTCAATATTTATTTAACTGCGCCAAAGCAAAACAGACAAGTATAGTCCGATTCTTCAACAAATTACTCTAATAAACCAGTTCTTTTTAGTGAATTAAAACCGTACTCTGATTCCCAAATGAATAACTAATATTACATGTTCTTTTTGGTGAATTAAAAACATGCAGCGCAATTAGTGTAGTCAGCTCACAGAAGAATGACTCTGAGTTGTTTTTAAATGAATCAAACACATGCAGCTTACAACTAAAGAGATGTAAATCAGTGTAGCTACTGACTAGTTGTTCATAAGGCAACGTGCAGTTAAAAATACATATGCGTTTTGACAGTAGTATTTTATATGCCATTTTTTTGTATTGTTGTCTACTAGTTTAAGTGAATTATTACTATTAATTTAAATATATTTATTTCTGTCATGACAACTCTCAGAGAGATTGGCATGGTAATGGATATGGCAATGTTAATGTATTTGGTCTTGGCGAAATAGATCTGCTACACTGCTGCTGCTGTTTGTTATGGATGCTACTGCAGAGCAAATACAGAGACTTGCTACTGCCAGTACATTCACAGACATGCTGCTGCTGCACATTTAGGGAACAACGGGGCTCAAGGCACACCTTAAGAAAAATGTGCTTTTCACTACTCCCAGTGTATGATTGCTGATTTTTTTTTTTTTTTTTTTTTTTGAGCATTGATGGTGCAACAGATTGTTTGTAATAATAAATCATAAAATTGATTTGTTTGGTAAAACATCTTATAAATGTATGAGCCAAACTCATTTTGAAAAGTAAAGATCCTGAAAGCATGAATCCCATAATAATTTACAGTAACAATAAATTATATTTTATTAGGCTATATGATATGATTAATATCATAACTATGATGGTTTCATTATAAATATGGTGATTATCTCTTAGGTGGACACCGAACTTTATGATATTTCTTATCTGAAACTAACCATGTCTTGTCAACAAATGGAAAAGTCAGCCAGCTATTTATTATCATGTTAATTATTGTGCCTTTAGCCTCAACAGCAGGGATCAAGAATCAGACAAAAAGCGGATGTTTTGGAAAGTGCTGTGGAAAGTTTTTGTGCCATCTAGAGGTTTAGAGGAAAATAAAATCAAACCCTTTTATCCTGGTGCACCTTTTGCCCTGTTGTACTCTAACATACATGAAATAACCCCCTAGCAGATCTATACAGGTGGAGCTGGGGAAGGTGGAGGATTTCTGAAAATGCGCTACAGACTACTAACAGCAAACAAAGCCAAATATTTGAATGTTGAGCAGCAAGCTCATTGGCTGTTGATGCAACAGTAACAAATCAGCTGTGCTATGTACTTAACGATGTGATCACTAACAAATGATTTGGTGTTAAAGGGAACCACTGGTGTTAAGACTTGTATGGCTTAATATAACGTAAATTATGTCTCTTACTGATGATTGCAATTTTTAATGTAACACAACTCGGAATATAATATACAATGCCACATTGTGCAGCTTTTGGTTGTAATTTTCAGTCGATGAGCCACAAGAGAAGCGATGTAAATCTTTACTGCTTTACTAGCGATAAGAGGAGAAAAGAATAGGAAGTTGTGCAGAATATCCATATTCCATGGACGAATAAAACTTCCTAACTGTGTCTTTGTTCTCTTCTCTTTAGCCCCGATGACTGAGGCTTTTTATCTGTATGATTTGGTGCAACGATAATCTAGTAACGCATACAGGTCTTAATATCTGCGAGCCAGAGCACAAAATTAGTGAGGATGAAAGCATTGAAGATGTCTCTGTGGCTATCTACTGTTGTATGATTGAAGTGTTAAAATCGTCTGATCACCTGAATGCATTACATACAGTTAAATATGCTGAGAAGATGCTACTGTTTATGCGATCACAGATATCCCGTGCATTACAGCGCATGCGAGCTTTGAGGCAGTCGGTCTCAATCGAGATGTGTTATATTACCTTCGTCAGTCTCCACGACAGGCGCAGCATTTGGTTAAAGCATACACTTATATTCATCGGCAACTGTAAACTCTTTCAGCTGTGGTCTTCTAAAAGCTTCAAAGGCACAAGGGTTTGTGAAAAGAACAAAAACACTGATTTTCGGAAGTATAATTGGTCCACATTCTTCACAACTTCCAATTGTTTTCTCCTCTTATCGCTATTAAAGCAGTAAAGACTTACATCGCTTCGCTTGTGGCTCATCGACTGAAAATTACAACCAAAAGCTGCACAATGTGGCATCGTATATTATATTCCGAGTTGTGTCGCGTTAAAAATAGCAGTAGCTCAGTGAGTGCAACCATTTGATGTCACCGACACAGAATGCAAACAAAACGGCGCCGCCCATTGTCCAAATATGTCATGGATTTTTTAAATAACATAAATCTTTCATGGGTTTTCTACTACATATTTCAGTAAGAGACATCATTTACGTTATATTAAGCCATACAAGTCTTAACACCAGGGGTTCCCTTTAAGGAACCACAACTGTTAAAAAGAACCAGAATAAATTATTTAAGATTCTCATCCCTATACAACAATAATCAGTTTTATTTAATTTTATTTTGTTCATTACCCTGTATTTGTTTATTTTATCATGTGACAAACAAAAGGAACATCTGGGGTATAAACGCATAGGGAGACATCACTAATTAGTGGTTACCTGTTACTGAAATTGGAAGAGTCCCACTGCAGCCTCAACCCAGAAACACACTGTCACCACTAGCCTCTCCCTGTCCTCCCTGCTGTGTCCATCTGGAGAAAGGCTGGGGAGAACAGACCAAATTGAGGAGCTTCTGTTTACAGAGGCATATGGAGATGACTTCCTTTTTTATTTCAGTCATCATCAGACTAACCAGGCAATGGATGACAGAGAGAGAGAGAGAGAGAGAGAGAGAGAGAGAGAGTATGGGGAAGTGGTCCAGCCCTCGAGAGCAGAGCTGTGAGAGGCTCCTGGTTGTTTATGTGTCATTTAGGCTGCAGTGCCCAGAAGAGTGTACAGTACGTGCAACAGCTCAGAGTTCTAAATATAATCCTTTTAGAGGATGGTGCCCGTGTTGCCACTGGCTCCTCGAGTCCCTCAGGCACAGCAGTCAGAGGTCATACGTCACTGAAATTAATTTACTGGGATAGGGGTGCTGTCGTCATAAGTGATGAGTTTGTTGTCATGAGGATTAGTGCCATTCAAATAGTGAAAACAACACGGGGGAACAGCGGAGGGCAAGGGTTTAGTATCTGATTAACTGTATCACCTCCCTTATATCCGCTTCCACCCACTCAGACCTCACTTGCTCACTTCTTTGTATGTATATCGGAAACTGCTTTCAGTTTATTTTCATCAGCTGTCAACCCCTAACTTCTACCTTTAAAGTGCATAGACAGTCCAGACAGTAAGGAAGATTAAAGTGTACAGACATTAAAATGACAAGAATGGGGTGATTTTACTCCAAAGTTTCAATAACTGTTTCTACTCTTTCTGACAAGCACCTACTTGTCCGAAACAGTAAAATCAAGAACTGTAGTTGCTGCATTCTCTCTGGAAATGTTTTTTGAAAACAATAGTCATCCCAAATGATATGGTACTGTATGTGTGTTGGACCAGGGTTGCAGTTTTGCACCCCTGCTAGAGAGTTTCTCAAATCTGGCTCTCTTTAGAATTTAGCTGCAACCCTAATCAAACACACATAAACTAATTAAGGTCTTCAGGATTACTAGAAAGTTATAAGCTGGTGAGTTTGATCAAGGTTGGAGCAAAACTCTGCAGGACAGTGGACCTTGAGGGGAGACACCTTGCTCTAGAGCTGTTCTCTAGTCAGCCTCTGCAGCACTGCCCGCAAGGCAATCAAGGCCCAGGGGACTTGGGTCTCCAAAGCCGAAATGTCTAAAAATCACCCTGGTAATGGGATGGCCTTCAGCAAGGTTTTTTGTCAAACTGCCTGAATTGGCACAACAGTACGGCACCCTTTGCCATCAATCTATCACGGTAATTGAAAGTAGTGGTCAATTACATGCACCTGACAGTGCATGAAAGGGAAGTTTGAATGGGAGAGCTCATTACAGTTCAAATCCTAAAATGAAAATCGTATGAACGTTTGTTTCAGAAGTCTAATGAAACGGAGGAAGCAGCTGTATTTTATAATAAGAAAATGGTGGAACCTGGCAAACATCAAACAATGCATATTCACAAATAGGTGCATTCTATTAACTTTCACCTCCATTCCTTGCAAACTTCAAAAGCTTCTTCTCTGCTGCTTTGTAAATACAGACATTGACATACATGCCCATTTATTCAGACTGAAAAGATAAACCGCCTTGAGGTGTTTTCTGTTTGCCTGTATTTGCTTGGGGTATCCTAGCATGCACCTCTATTCTCAAATGTGCCAAATGAAAGGAGGGGGCTCTGCCTCTTTCTGACTTTAAGACAACATGCCCACACCTTTTTATATGGCCCCACTTTAGAAAATGTTCCTTAGATCTTCAAAGCCCAAGGCATCATACACAGCTCAGTACCTGATCCAGCACCTCTCTCCATTGCAAGCCAGATATTATCATGACAAAACCATTCTGCAGCCTCTCGGAGCCCTGATCTTCATTTGCATTTATATTGATGATGGCGACAGGCAGCTCTGCTAAAGCTCACCTCGCCATGAAGCATCATTCCTAAAGGTGACGGGGAAACTTGGATGGTAGGTGACAGAAATACCTATGTAAAAGGAAATGCCATTTGAAAAGAGCTTCCAGAGCATTGCTCAAGGGAATATCGCAACCCAGGCACATTGAAAAATGTGCCTGTGGCATTTCTGCAAAATGATATTACTTTGCTTCTTGCACATTTTGCGATACATTCAAAGTAAAATGTCCAGTGGATGGCGCTAAAAGCATGTGCAGTTTAATCAAAAACAGATCAACTTGATTTAAAGGGTTAGTTCACACAAAAATGAATGTTATGAAGCGACGAAAATACTTTTTGTGTGCAAAAACAAAACAAAAATAACAACTTTATTCAACAATTTGAACCGTTGTCATATGTAGTCCGAACGCCAACTCAGTATTGGCCGAATTGAACACGTGAGCAGCACGACACATGCATGTGATGCTGACAAGGGATCCGGCCAATAATGAGCCGGCATTCGGATGTAAACAAGGAAGCCACATAAGTTCACTACATATGACAACGGTTCAAATTGTTGGTTCAATGGTTTCAACATGACGTTGCTACCTATGTGTGGATCAGATACCCTCGGATTTTATCAAAAATATCTTAATTTGTGTTCTGAAGATGAATGAAGGTCTTACGAGTGAGGAACAACATGAGGGTGAGTAATAAATGACAGAAATTTCATTTTTGGGTGAACTAACCCTTTAAGTTGGTTGTTGTGCATATTATAGAAGTTCAGAGAAGAAAAGCCTGGTGAGAAGCACCAAAAGGTTGATGCTCTACTGCATTTGAAAATAAAATAGCCTACCACATACAATAAACCCTATCTTTGTAGCTGGAAAGTGCAGTGAATTGTATGTAGGGCCTGTTTTTGGAGTTTTACAAAAATATATAAAGAGGCACATTTTTTCCAATGAGTTAAGGTTGCAACATCGCCAACCTGGAAAAAATGTACTGTACAAACTGATTCCTGAAGAAATCAGGTTCTCATTGCTTGCAAAAAATATAATAAAGGCATTTTCTAAATATTAAAGGCAATGTGGTATTAGTGGGCTGCTGATTGTCCATCTGAATGTCCAATTATGGCATTCTATTTTACACTTTATTTCCACTTTAGACATTCTACTATTTATAAGTAACTTTGCAAATACATGTCAACTAACACTCATAAGAGTATTAGTAGACTCTTAGGGTTAGTAGAACAAGTTGGTATAGTTACCCTTTTTTTGGTGGTGGTGGTGGTGGGGGCAATAAGGTCTGGACAAAGAGATATAGGAAGTCAAGGCTTATCTTGATTAGTTGCTGTTCACTTGCGATTAACACTCAAACATACTGCTCTCTCTTCCTCAGACAAGTGTTGACATGGCACTCAATCTCCATCCAATTTGTGCTGAAATTGAGTGCATTATGAGGCATCTTTAGCCTAGTCTTATCTACTATTGATAGGTGTTATATGTAGAGAAAGAAAATGGGAACGGAACATATTCATTTCCAATAGAGATTTGTTGTTAAAATGTGAGATCACGTTTTATTTTTCAATCGTTTTGATTTTTCTTCTTTTTTTTTTTTTTTAAAAATTCTCAATCACCCAAGTTGCAAGAGCCTTTTAAAGTCACACAAGGATCTTCTATCCCTTTGAAATTACACACACACACACACACACACACACACACACACACACATACACACACGTCTGGTTCACTATCCTTGTAGGGACTCTCCATAGACGTAATGGTTTTTATACTGTACAAACTGTATATTCTATCCCCTAACCCTAAACCTACCCATCACAGAAAACTTTTGCCATTTTTACAATGTTTATTGATCCATTTCCCCCATGGGGACTGCTGACTGTTCTCCACAATGTAGGTGATCTCCGGTTTTACTATCCTGTGGTCCCCACAATGTAATATAGACCTGTACATACATACACACATACACACACACACACACACACAATGAGCCCAAATTTGTCTGTTTATACACAAAACAATTTAGTCAAATTATTTCCCTCGCTCCCACTAAAGCCTACTCATCCACAGCCTTCTATTGCAAAGCTGCCCAAGAGCCCAGATGACTCAAACCCAGTGAAGTCCAGGGTCTGCTTAGCCTGGTTTTCCACCTTCTGTTTCAACAAATTTCAGCTGCTTACAATCATCCGGTGGGATAAAACAACTATAGCTGCTGTAAACAAGCATGTTCCTCCATCTGAGTGGAAGCACTTCACATCTGTTCACATCTATTTATTTTACTCTTTCAGACAGATCCCAAAGACCAAAACTGGTCCTCTCAGGTTTATAGGAACTGTTGGAAATTTCACAAATATGTTACATCTCTGCTTCCAATTCAAATACAAATACAAAAATACAAAAGTTGATACTTATATTGACTGCAATGTAAAGACAAACATTATTCACTAGACACACAAATCCTTAAAAAAAAAAGTGAAACAAAATGCATTGTACTTATTATAAGCACAAGCTTTGAATGTGCTATTTGATAGTCGATGGAAAATGGCTTTTAAAATCCAATTCAGTTCTTGAATTTGAACTGAGGTAGAAAACAGGATGAAGAATACTATTTAGTTTAATTTTAATTTTATTCAAAAGCAGTAATGAAATAGAATTAATAAAAAGAAATACATAAAAATGCTGTAAGTGTATATTTAATATATCTATGAATAAATTTTATCATACTATATTAAGATCAGCCCAGAACATTTCCCAAAAGGTTCTGATTTACTGCAATTCAAAAATTCTTCTTCTTGTCATTCAGAATTTAATTCCAATTTCCTGTGGAGTATAACATTTCAATTCAAATTCACACTCTGTGGAAACTGAGGGAGTGAAAGCTTAAATTGTGAATTTTGCACCATCAATCAACAACAAATGTATATGGTTACCAACTATAAGTAGGAGGACAAAAATTTTAAATGACAATAATTTTCAGATTTATTGATGAGGCCATCAAACAGGTGGAGAATTCAAGTGGAAAGTTGGTTTGAGCCATGATACACCCTTGTTTACCGTTATGCTATTAAGTATGAGATCTCTAGATAGGCTCTCTGTAAAGCTTATCTGCTTCTGCACTATACTTCCCCTCTTAACATCATCTGAAGTATCAATTGTCCTCCTTCTTCTCCACTGACACTGTTAAAAAAAAAAAAAAAAGTGTGGTTCAGTGTGGTTGCTCAACATCAATCGAACAATTCTGTTTTTTTTGTTTTTTGTTTTGTTTTCCAAGTTAAAAAGAAAGCCAGAGAGCCTTTACAAAGTTAACATTGCTGGAAGTCAAGGCTTTGTACAATGATTGTTCGGAGAACAAAGATTTGCTCCGTGCAAGATCGACCACTCCGGAACTCAGGTTGCTCTTCACGCAATCGCTCGTCAACTACTTGCCGCAACCGTCAGAGCAGGATGGATAAAAGAACCACGACTGGTCGTCAAAGAGGAACCTACAAAGAGCGGTGGATACAGGACGAGCCACTCTTGACCAAAGAGGCACAGAATAGACGGTGAGTTGAAAACTTTCAAGAGACGCTTAATCAACCAGCCCCCGAGAAGGTCCTCCAACTGGACAAATTTACACCAGCAGAATATCTACCCGTTGCTGATGGAACCAGTGGTTTAGCCGAAGTAATGGTGGCGATGCATACACTCAAATGGGAAGGCCGCAGGCATGGATGAGACTGATGCCGAGATGCTTAAAAGCAGAGGGCGGGAGTTAATGCAAGCACTTACCGATCTGGTCAAGACCTGTTGGGTTGATGCAAAAGTCTCTGAAGACTGGCAGGAAGGGATGATTGTCCACTTGCCTAAGAAAGAATACTTGGCTGATTGTAACAACTGTCGCGGCATCACTCTACTCTCACTAACTCTATTAAATTGTCCCCCTAATTGTCAGAGGGAAATGAATAACACTGATGTAGAAGCACCTAACCCTGGTTGTAAGCTTAAACTTGACATAAACTTTAAACTTGTCCCTCAAATCTGATTGGTAGATTGGAATGTTGTTCCAGGAACTTGTTGCACTTGGTAAAATCAGGTTTCCGCCTGTTGTTGAATTACTGTCCTATATACTTTAACCTACTGAACATAATATGACAGATGCAGAAAAAATTTTAAAAAGCCCAAATACTTTTACTTTAGTTTTTTTTTTTTTTTTTTTTTTTTTTAAACTTAAAAGTTAAACACTTATTCAGAAGTTAAAAGTTAAACACTAATTCAGAGCTTACACAGTGTTGAGGCAGACCAATCTATATATCTCACAATGTGTGGAATTGAGTGTTGTTGCGATACAAAGAGATGTCAACACCCTGTCAGTGTGACAAAACTCCCTGCCCACAATTGTGAGAGCTAAAAGCTCCTCTCTCCTTGCTACATAATGGTTTACCTTTCAACCATCTTTTCCCCCATTCACCTGTTTACTTCCTACTCTCCTTTTCTTTGCTCTAAGAGCTCATACTCCTTATTACCAGTCATTGGAAAAAAAGACCTGTCATTACCTCTTCAGAGCTGGCAGTCAGAAACACAGCAAAACCATTGGGAGAGAAAACAAGGCAGTCATTACTGACCTGGATTTCAAGTGCTATACCATCCTGCTTGTGGAGCTTCTGATATACCTGCAAAAAACACGCGAAGGAGACCATGGGTGAAGACTGTATCACAGAATCACATTCGGAAATGAGCAGCAGTTGTTTTTGTTTTAGTTTAGTTTTAAGATTTTACTGAGAATAGCAAAACACCATGGGGGAGAAGAACAATATGCAGAGAAGAACAGTTTAGAGTGAGATAAACATAGACTCACCATGACCTTTGCAACAGTGGCAGTGCTGAAAACATCCTGGAGTGCTTCTCTCCAAGCTGAGTACAGCTTTAGTTTAGCCTTGCAATCCCCGACACACTCAAGGAAATCATGGTACTTTCTTTTTCTCTCTTCTGAACTAGAATAAAAAAGGTCAGAGAGCAAAAGGATATCCAGCTGCTCCTCCAGAGCTTTAGTCCAAGGTCTCAACTCAGAGCAGACCTGAGCCATGTGAAACCTCCTTGTGTAAGACCTGTCCACAGGTGTGCAGCCTAAATCCTCTGACCCACTTCCATCATCCTCTCTTTTTTACTCAGACTGGGCTGAACACGAGAAGGAACAGAGAGACCCAGCTTTCTGTAACATGACAACCATCATTTAGAACTCTGCATAATTCATGTCCAATTACATGTGGACAACTGTCAATATTCTCAGTTGAATCTTCCAATTTAGTGTCACAGGAAACATGACAGGTCTTTGATTCTGCTTACACCTACAGCATGTTCTTATGGTGTGTTTCAAAACCCATGGGCATTTTTGTGCATAAGAATATGGATGGGGACAGGGTTCACCTAAAGGCAAAATGCTGTTGAGGAACAGCACTAGAATTATGTTGGAATGTCATAACATGCAGACACATCATTAAACTTGTCTGACTAAACTTTTTTTTTTTCCCAGACAGGCAAATGGAACACAAAGGCTGACATGCAATAACAAAAATAGATAGTATTTCACAGCCAAGTATGAAGCCCCAGGTAAATATGCTGCTGATTTAGAAGTCATGTTCACAGTGCAAAGTACTGCCCATGGATCTGCCTGTCTTCTGTAGATTATCTCCCTGTGTTGTTTGCCCAATGATAATCTTAGAAAGATATGTCTAAATATTACTCAACACATATGCTGCAATGCACAGTAGTGGATGTTTCTTCAACTATAGACACTTTTGGCCATGTGGACCTCAAGACAACAAACTCTTTAAAATACACTTTTCACTTCCTCCCAGATGACTTTGTTTCCTAACAATATTGGACATACATGCCTCACAAGAGAATTGGGTTATTTTTACTTCATGCAATTTTTGGGGAAAAAAATGGCAGACCAAAATGACCAAAAATTAGTCTTGTGAATAGTTCCCATTTTATGTATTCTAAATACACACAATTAAATAATATTTTCACACTTTATGCCCAATTAACAACACATAATTCAAAACAAAAGCATTGCTCACAAGTGATACTTGCCTCAATTGCTTTGTATTCTTCACGCATTAAATGTCTCATATTTCATCTCAAGCGTGCTATTCTCTAAACACAGTTTTCTCCATATATATTAAATGAGTAAAAAAAAAAAAAAAAAAAAAGTTATTTTGGAGATTGGAAATGATTAAGTAAAAATTGATTAAAAAATAATTTCCACACAATACATTTGGTTTGTTTACAGTATTTTACTCTGTTTAGATGATCAAAGAAGGCAAATAAATTAAGGCATTGTAAATGTTTCCAAGGCAGCTTCAAGACAACATACATATAACAATAGCAACAAAACATTTTAAGTTTTAATAAAGCAATTTGTACGTTTTAAAACACCCACACATAATAAATGATCCCTTATTGCGTAAGGGAGCTCAGTTTGATAGTTATAGTGTGGGAAAGTGAAATAAAAAGAAAGGCTTTTTACTACATTAGCAACAGAAGAACATGTGACTGATAGAAACAGAGGTGGAAATGTGCTCCAGAAGATCATTTATCATGTGAATAATTGGAGATTTAAATAACCAAGTGCAGGACCACTTAAACCAAATATATATCATAACTTACAATCAGAAGCAATTCTTTTAGTGTTGGCGTGGTATGGTTCTGCTCTGGGCACATTCATGCAGCCATGACTGAATGGGGAGAACAGTGATTAAACTCCCCCAGGGGTAACAGAGCAGATCCAGCAGATTAAGAACTACTGGCAAAATGTACATTCAAATCATTAACATGAGATAGGCTAGCACATGGTGTTAAAGGGTTAGTTGACCCAAAAATGAAAATAATGTCATTAATTACTCACCCTCATGTCGTTCTACACCCGTAAGGCCTTCATTCATCTTCAGAACACAAATTAAGATACTTTTATTAAATCCGATGGCTCAGTGAGGCCTGCATTCAAAGCAATGACATTTCCTCTCTCAAGATTCATAAAGCTAAAAACATATTTAAAACAGTTCATGTGAGTTCAGTGGTTCTACTTTAATATTATAAAGCGACGAGAATACTTTGTGCGCCAAAAAAACAAAATAACAACTTTTCAACAATATATAGTGATGGGCCGATTTCAAAACACTGGCTACGTTTACATGCACAAATTTTCATCAATCCGAATGAATTGAATCCGATTGCAGATCTGTTTACATGTACTCTAAACACTGTAATCTGTTTCAAATATCCGTTTATATGTGTTTTATATACATTCCGATTAAAACTTTTGCGCACGCGCTCTGCGTGTGTGACGTCATATCAGTATATTAATCACACTTGCGGTAACCCGGGTTGCGTCAACAGACAATGATCATGTATTGACGATAGCCAGAGATATTGTCAAAAGCATTAAATCTTGGCAATATTAAGAGGATTTGGTATTTCCAATTAATGTAGGCCTGTTACATTCGTCTATTATTATTACTATTAGGTTCGGCCTCTTTTCTAAGATTAGGCAATTAGCTATCTTTGAAAATGTTTTAAACATTTTTTTAGGCCTATAATTAAAATTATATTATAAGTGTAGGCTATAATATTTCCTAATACCGCAGTCATCAATAAAAATTAAGCACAGCTTTACTTCAAGCACCAACTTTACAAAAAACAAGCTGTTTAACACAAAATACTATTATTCTCATTTGTTTCACTAGCCTATATGTACGGCCAAAAGAGAAATAATGGAATCAATTAAGACAGTTATATACCGTTTTCAGCATATTATGTTGAAATTCGTCTCTGAGAGAATATGCTCCATTAATGCAGCGTCAGGCAGCTCCGTCACTTATTACTTTCAATTTCTGTAGTGAATACTGACCGAGGTTGAGACTGTTTCATCAGCACAACTCTTGCGCAAAGTTTGCACGTTGCTTCTTGTGTGATATCCACTGGCTTCCCTTCTTGTTTTAAAATGGAAAGATTTCCAATATTATGACGAAGGGATACAGCTACACCACTGCCTGTTGGCATACATCTTTACAACTAAAGGCATGAACTTGTTCACTGCGTAATGTGATGTGTGTCAGCATTGCACTGCGCATGTGCCCCAGAGACTTCTGAATACGATTGAGAAAGTAGTCGGATTCAAGCGTTTACATGGTAATTTTTTTCTGTTGGATCGGATTAGAAAAGGAATAAACCACCCCTTCCAATCCGATCGAAATTTCATTCGGATCGAGCTGAATTGGATAGATTAAGGTGTTTACATGAACGTTTTTTAATCCGATTGAGCCGTCAATCCGATTACAAATTGATTATTTGGGTGCATGTAAACGTAGCCATTGCTTCAGAGCTTTACGAATCAAATCAGTGATTCGGATCTCCTATCAAACGGCTAAACTGCTGAAATCACATGACTTTGGCGCTCCGAGTCACTGATTTGATTCGTAAAGCTCCGAAGCAAGTTTTGAAATCGGCCCATCATTATATTGTTGAAAAGTCGTTATTTTGTTGCAAAACGTTTTTTAAACGGAAATGGTGGTGCATTGAACACCCTGTTCTGATGATGCAAGAGTTGCAACTATGGCAGCTGAGAAGGCCATTCTTTGTGGTCTTTTTTTGATGAATTTTCAGATCCTGATGAAGTCGGTATAAATATGTGTTTAATACTGCAAAATAAGCTCGATGTTACAGTCATTGTCCTTGCCGTCCAGAATAAAAGAGAACATCCCAATCGAGTGACAAAACAAGCATGTTGCAATTAACCCAAATATTTGAGGACACTTAAATCCAGTAAAAATACAAGGAAAAAAACATCAAACATGATAATAGGCCAAAATAATCATAGTTGCGTCAGTTCAGAAGGTCGAAAGAGTTGAGAAACAGATCCCCTAATTGACTATATGCACGGAACTTCCACAATAATATAAGCCAGCTGGAAAACTTCAGGTGAAATGTCACTTGCTGGTGTGTTGAGCATCAATAGTGTAATACTTGGTTTATAACCAGAATATAGTCACTTAAATAGTAAGGCATAGCATTAATTTAGTTATTCAAACGTAAAATGACAAAAAAAATAAAATAAATAAATAAAGACATAGGCTACTTCAGTGTTCCTCCCTGGCTAAATTCAATCCGACCATCAGTTTCACACTACTGTGTGAAAAAAAGCATCAAAATTAAATATTTATTGTGCGCTTTAGTTAGATTCATTGGTAACACTTTAGTACAGGGAACATGTATTCACTATTAACTATGACTTTTCCCTCAATAAACTCCTAATTTACTGCTTATTAATAGTTAGTAAGGTAGTTGTTAAGTTTAGGTATTGGGTAGGATTAAGAATGTAGAATAAGGTCATGCAGAAAAAGGCATTAATATGTGCTTAATAAGTACTAATAAACAGCTAATATTCTTGTAATACACATGCTAATAAGCAACTAGTTAAAAAACCCTAAAATAAAGTGTTACCGATTCATTGAATAAAATGTAAGTTTTAACAAGTGTGCCAAAATCATGAGCTTGCGCTGCACTGACTGACAGCTAATGTGATTACAAAGCGAAAGCGCGGTGCTTTTTGTGTAATTCATTCACAAGAAAAGTTATTGTTTTTAATAAGATTTTGTGAATACTTCATATTGACAAAATTTATTTTTAAACCTAGTCATTTTATAATGTTTAATATTTATTCAAAAGCGAAACTGAGTGAAAAACTATTACAGGAAATGGCTAATATATGCACAAATAAATGCTACTCTTTTTTATTTTTAAATTAAAGTGTTTTCTATCAAATTTATATCAAATATATGGGGACGATCTCAGAAGGATGAACAAATAATGTTTGTGATCATCACATTAATAATAGCTTCGTCTGTCACAGACACGTCAGACTCCAACACCATCCAATGACTGCGCACTCCCTCTCCGGAGTACTGATCACCCTCACTAGCACCTAATCAGTTCACTCATCAACACCAGTTAAAAGACACTCACACACACTCAGTCACTGTCCGGTCTTGTTTGCATCAAGACGCTTCTTCATGCTTACCTTAAGGACTCTCAACAAACTACTTACCTGTCTCCAGCGTTTCCAAGTCTCCTCCTGTGTTCCTAGTCTGTGTGTGAGTGTTCCTCGTCTCCAGCTCCGCTCCTCGTCTGCCACATCCCGGATCTCCACCTACAAAGACAGTCTTCACATTCACTCTGCACCACAAGACACATCTAACCATTACCTGCACTCCTGTTTGCTCTGCTGGTTGTCTAATAAACATCATATTCAGTTACCTTCTGTCTCCGACCAGTCTGTACTGTAACATCGTCTTTATTGCAGTGAATAAAACTGGTTTATTGTCAAATTAGGTAAATGTGATAACTGCATTAAAATATGAATACAACATTAAAAAGTCAACCACTGATGGTTTTGTGTCGATGTACCGCGAGTACAGAATGATTACACTTCACCGGAAATGCCCAAGCTGGCTTAATGACAACCAGGAAGTAACTATGCATATAGTCAATTCTGCTAGACAGGGATGGGATGGGACGTTGTCTAGTGATTTTCCACAGTGTTACCCAGGAGGAGGAGCTGAATTTTTTCTGGCTTTATGGCAGATGTGGTAAGTATGGTCCTATGAAAATACAATTTTAACAAGAATACCTGGATTCTCATAAACAGTAGAGGTAAGAGTGTTAAAAACGGCTCGCACAAAATCCTTTTTGACTCCAAGGCCTTTGTTCAATAATTGATAGCCTTCCTATCTAAACTATTTATGCAGCCCTACTTCTTTTGTAATAAAAAAGACATTCCATTATATTGTTGGACTTTTTATTATTATTATGATTATTATAGCATTTTAATTAAAATTATAGTTAACTTTAAATAAGAGTTACTGGGTCCAGTAACTCTTATTTACTAGGTTTTGCTTTTCATTGCTTTCTAAATTAAAGCACCTTACTAAACTAAGGTGATTAAACACTGTCACGTGACATGCTATAGACCTTCAATCAGTTAATCATATTCATATCAGGTTAAAAGTAGTACAAGTGTAGTTTCAAAATGGTATTTGTAGTAGAAGCACGGTAAAAACAACACTTACCATGCTTTTTACCACAGTATTGGTAGTTTTAATGTGATATTTGTTGCACAGTAAAACCTCCAGTGTTAAATTAACACTATTAATGTTAAATTAACATTGCCAGTGTTTATATAATCCACATCGGAAGTGTTAATTTAACACTGGATGTTTTGCTGTGTGTAAATACAGAGTAACCACAACACTTACAATGCTTTTAATGCCTAATAATGTAAAATCCAAAAATTAAGGTCAATCAGTACTTTTTTCCTATATATAATCCTGTATATTATATATAATGATATTTTCTTTTCTCTTGTTTCACCTGAAAACACCAAAAGGGCCTTTCAGAAATAAACGGAGGAGACAGAAAGCTGCAAAGGCAAATATTTGCAATGGTATGTATGTGTTGGTTTTAACCCTTTATCAAACATTTTATCAAGCATTTGTTAAATAGTCTTAAATTAAACTAAAGATATTTGATTATTTTGTCATAATCGGATCAGTTACACTGCTGATAATGTCCTGCTTGCATGTTATTTGAATATAGCTTACTATTAAAGACATACGTTTAATCATGGAAAAACTTATTACATAAATGCATTTAACATTTAATTATGCAACACTCTTTACAGAAGGAAATCCTACAGTTATGTATAAACTCATAACGTCATCATCAAGTCCTGTGCTGGGCACATTGGGCTGTTCAAGTCAAGTCACCTTTATTTATATAATGCTTTTTTACAATGCAGATTGTGTCAAAGCAGCTTTACAGTGATAACTGGTATATAATTTTGGCTGCACAGCAGCTCTTAAAGAAAATGGTGTCAATGCAGGCAGATCAAAGCACTGTTGAATATCAAATGTCAAGTGTCCCCAACTAAGCAAGCTAAAGGCGACATCGGCAAGGAACCCAAACTCCAACAGGTGACATCAGGTGGCAAACAGGTGGCAAATAGGTGTTAAAAAGAAGAAAAAAAAAAAAAGAACCTTGGGAGAAACCAGGCTTAGTCGGGGGGCCAGTTCTCTGGTGAACAGTGCTTCGTTACGATTCAGGTAGCTATCATAAGTCCGATGGGATCGCAACATTCAAAGTGTATTTATTCCAGTACCATCCAGTTGAGGATCGCAATCATCATGCCGGTATGGATGGTTTGCTGAGGAACTGTGCCACTGGCTGTCGTGTCGACGAGGCCTTCACAACGGATGATCTAGTTGACTCAATCTCTGCTGACACTTCAGGGCTGCGTTGTGGTCGTGTCAAGGTGCAGGTCCTCCATCTCACCTGGGTACGGCCCGGATCCGGCTGACTATGGTAAACCTCGGGATAAACAGAGAGACTAATATTAGCGTAGATGCCATTCTTCTTCTGATGTAACGAGTACATCTGGTGTTATAGGAAGTGTTCCCGGTTCCGGCTGACCTAATTTTTGCAGCCTAATAATCCTTTAACGGATTTAAAAATATAAATTGATAATGTGTTATGTGTATGCCAGGTTAAAGAGATGCATTTTTAGCTTAGATTTAAACTGATAGAGTGTGTCTGCTTCCCAAACAATGCTTTGTTCCAGAGTTTAGGTGCCAAATATGAGAAGGATCTACCTCCTGCGGTTGATTTTGATATTCTAGGTATTATCAGCTGGCCTGAATTTTGAGATCGCAATAGACGTGAAGGACTATAATGCATTAAGAGCTCGCTCAGATACTGGGGAGCTAAACCATTTAGTGCTTTGTAAGTAATTAGCAAGATTTTAAAATCTATACGATGTTTAACAGGAAGCCAATGCAGTGTTGACAGAACTGGGCTAATATGGTCATACTTCCTAGTTCTAGTAAGAACTCTAGCTGCTGCATTTTGTACGAGCTGTAGATTATTTATCAATCGAGCGGAACAACCACCCAGTAGAGCGTTACAGTAATCTAGCCTTGAGGTCATGAACACATTAACTAACTGTTCTGCATTTGTCATTGAGAGCATATGTCGTAGTTTAGATATATTTTTAAGATGGAAGAATGTGTTTTTACAGATGCTAGAAACATTTTTGATACAAATCTTCAAATGAAAGATTTGTATCAAAGAGCACACCCAGGTTCCTAACTGACGACGAAGACATAACAGAGCAGCCATCAAGTGTTAGACAGTATTCTAGGTTATTACATAAAGAAGTTCTTGGTCTAAAAATTAGAATATCTGTTTTTCCTGAATTTAATAGTAGGAAATTACTGGTCATCCAATTTTTTATATCAGCTATGCATTCCGTTAATTTTGTGAATTGGTAAGTTTCGTCAGGGCGCGAAGAAATATAGAGCTGAGTATCATCAGCGTAACAGTGAAAACTAACGCCATGCTTCCTGATGATATCTCCCAAGGGCAGCATGTACAGAGTGAAAAGCAGTGGTCCTAGTACCGAGCCTTGCGGTACTCCGTATTGAACTTGTTATCGATATGACATCTCTTCGTTCACTACTACAAACTGACAACGGTCAGATAAGTATGATCTGAACCATGACAATGCAATTCCACTAATGCCAACATAAATTTCAAGTCTATTTTAGGACAACAAGTGTCCTCCAGCGTATCCATGTGGCAATGTTCTCCACATCTTCCCATGGGACACCGACATTCTTTAGGTCTTTGTAAAACATCTGTCTCCACGTCTTCCTTGGTCTTCCCTGTCCCCTGCATTCTCCTGGTGATATCCACTTCATAACTGTATTTGGGTGTTGTTGTTTGGGCATGCTTCTGTCCAGTGTAAGATTGAAAATATGAACAAAGACATTCGTTTTACTGTTTCAACCCCCTCTCTCTTGTTACAAGGGCCATTTGGAAGACAAAGGTGTTGATAGTGATCAAGCCCTGTAGGCCAAAATGTGTATACATTGGGAGTCTACAAATTGTCACACCTTTAGTACAGTGGGGGAAGTTTTAATTTCCTGATTGGTCAGTTTGAATGTCTCACATTTGGGTTTCAGTCACATGGTCAAGGAAGGGATAAAAGAAGATCGTAACTGTTGCTCTGTCTCTTTTCATTCTCTGCCTCTTTTCTTGGGCACTCTCTGGCCCTCTCTCTCCCTCTCTTCCTCTCTCTCTCTCTCTCTCTCTCTCAGGTAACTTTTTACACACATGCTGGGTACAATTAATGGTATATGATTTTATCATCTCATACATCTATTTTGTAACTATTTTAAGTGTAACATAATCAGATATTGTCATTAAACCATTTCAATTACAAATGATGTTGTTGAACTACTAGTTGAACTAGTTTTGATTTTTAGGAACATTAATGTGCTCCCTATTGCAATACAATATTGTCACACTATAGCAACGCTCTCCCACATATTTTGCTATTGTAACTGCGCTTATTTCCGTCGTTGGTATAAGTTGCAGTAGGTGGGAATGGACAAGAAATGTATAGTTTTATGCCATCTCGCTGATAACGTTTCTTTAGTCGCTCGGCAACCCTACAGCCTGAACCCCTGTAGGAAGTCCACCCTTACACCAGGGAGGTGCACCCTGTCACAGTTTTTAAAAGTCTTCACATGGACTCCTCCTTATGATCTCTTTGAAACGTGCAGAACCAATATTGAAAATAGTCAATATTAATAGTATCTTTTTCCATATTGTTAAAGCATTTTGTTTTCTCTTTTCAGCTTCATAAACTGTACTTGATGTCTGCCTAATGCCTCAGTGCTCATCAGGAGTTTTGGTAAAAGACATATTCATTGCCATCCACTAGTTCTAGTCATGCAGCGACTTCATGATGCAATAGTCAAATATATATTTCTGCTTGTGTACATAGTAGGTGTTTGTCCGAAACATTGAAGGTAGTGAGAGTGTTCAGGAAAACCCTTTGAATACAATCAATATTTATGTGATTCTGTATTACAGAGTATTACAGAAATGACACACTTGACATACTGGACTTTATTCTGCGAGTTTGTTAGCCTTACATTTAGATGGACTTAAAAATGTCTTGCATTTTGCTTCATTAAACCTTTTATTACAGTGGTCACTATAGTAAATGTCCACCATAACTACATCTATGGTTATGGTTATGGTATCATTATATCACTACCTGGTTAATGTAAATGTAATGTACCCATGAATGTATTTTATATAAGCATTTTATTACTAAAAATATTTAACATTTATGATACACATGAACTATTTTAATTTAATTTGTTACAGTAAGGCCTGATTTCACAGACAGGGCTTAGCATAAACCAGGATTAGGCCTAAGTTCAATTAGGATATTTAAGTATCTTTTATAAATGTACACTAGAAAACAAAACAAAACAATTGTAGTGACATATTTTAAGATCTGTTAGTACAAGTTGCTTTCAGTTAAAACAGCTCAAACATGCATTTTAGTCTAGGTCTAGCTTAAGCCTTTTCTGTGAAACCAGGCCTAAAAGTGAACATTAATCACAAGGATATTGTATTAAAGTTGAGAATGTAAAATGTAAAAAATGTAAAAGGGAAGAAACATTTTCACATGAAGTTTTATCTCATCTCTTGGTTTGTAAAAATAATACTTCATCATAGTGATTTTTCTAAAGTTATGTTTCACTAAAATAGATTGCCTCTGTAACTGGATACATTTTCCCCCCCTCATAATTAACTGATTTTTATACTGTAGTATACAGTACAGTAGTTTGGGCACTACATTTGTCTTTAAACAGTTTGACATTAAATATTGGAATATGATTACAAAATTGTGTACATTCATGATGCTTTTTTTTTTTTTTTTTTTTTACATTTATTTTAATTCCAAGAGTTCAAATGGTGGAAATGGCATAAAGAAATGATTGAATGTATACCTTTAATATACTACACATCTACTGTAAATTTTAGAAGCACTTTAGTAGATGCAATTATTTTTAGTTAAAATACTGCAAAACTACACTGCTGTTGTAGGCCATTGCTTAGAAAAAAAAAGTTTCTCTTTCAAATATATTTATGCATCAGTTTAACTACACAAAGGAGTCTTTCGTTTTAAAATGTGAGTTTTATTATATTTAATTAAATTAATTAAATATTTAAGGAATATTTCCCTTAAGCTGGAACCGGAAGAGAGCTGTCGTCATTTATCATAAATGGACAAGTAAGTGTGACGCCTCTGTTTAGCTGGGTTGTCATTGGCTGTGACTTTATCGCAGAACTCACTGTGATTGGACTATCTTTTAACCCCTATAAAACGGTGCTTTATCTTTCAAAGTATGTTTTAGTGTGAATAGTCATACATTAAGTTAACTATAAAGTGTTTCTATGTTGTAAGAAATTACTCCTTTACCGAGATCCCAACCCTAACCCTAAGCATCTCTGCACGGTAAATGAACTACAGCGCCATGTTTCCCGTTCCATTGATAGAATGGCAGAGACATATGGGTAATATAGTTTAAAACGTTTAGGAATTAAATGATAAATGTTAAATAAATAAGATCTTTAATGGACAACTATATATCTAAATATGTCTATTGTGCAAACATTTATTACATATACGAAGGACAGGCTGAAATTTGATATTTTACTGTGAGCACTTTTAGCTTTCCATGTATATCTGAAAACTGTGCCCAACACTGTGAATACACCTGTTGGGTGCTTTCTTCGGTTACCAGTTTAGGTAACCATAGCTTTCTGCCAGCAGCAGATGTCATCAGGTGGTACCCAACCTTCCTTGAGTGTTTCGACCCTTAACCAAAACACTCTCCAGTTGGTGGGTCAGCAGTGGTGGCCAAATCACTGCCCATCTGCTCCTGGCTTCCAGCTTTCTTCCTCTCTCTTACTCCAGCATGAAGCTCGTTCAGCCTCCTGTCCAATCCTATGAGTCACATGCTTCTTGCTCCTCTCATCCATGCCTAAAGCTGACAGCAACCGCCATGCTGATTTGGCAGGAAAGCCTCTACAACCTATTTCCACAGGGAACAGCCATGCCTGCCACCCCTTGTTTTTGCACTCTTGGATTAATGGCTGATATTTTAAGGCTTTTCTCTCATGTGCCTCCTCACAGCCCGCCTCCCATGGCACGGTCAGCTCAACTAGGACCACAGAGCGATATCCGGGCGAAGAGCTGTGTGGACCACTTCCGGGAACTGCAGCCTCCTTCCAACATCAACTCTCATTTCCCAAGAGTTCGTAACCTGCAGCAGGTTGAGTTTTGCTGACGCATTCATTGCGAAGGGCCTAGATCCCTCCTTGATGAAGGTGATAGTTTTCCCCTCACCCGTGCCACTTGGCCTCTTCTTAAACCTCTCTCGCTCTATTGTGTCAGCGAGGGACAAGAGTACCTTGTCGTGACGCCACCTATAGCGTCCTTGGGTTGAAGATGTTTTGCACCCTGACAGTATATGTGCCAGTGTCCCCATTTGACCACAGAGCTTGCAATATGGGTCATCCCTCAGCCCCCATGTGTGCAGATGAGATGGTGAAGGAAGGGTGTCATACACAGAGTGCATCAGAAAGGAGATACGGTATGGCTCCAATCTCCACAATTCTGTCCATGTGATCTCACGCTTAGGCAGATCCCATTTTGTCCATACTCCCTGGGATGCTTGTTCCACTGCTCTGGACAAATGCCTCTGTTCCTCTTGAGCCCGGATTTCTGACTAGACCATACCTCGCCTGACCATTGTGCTTGCGTTCCCAAACTGTTGGAAATGTGTGGACCCCAGGCCTTGACGTCCTATGCAGGGGTTGCCGATGATGTCTCGCAACTTCAGTGAGCTTTCTGCCTGTTCGATGGCTGTGTTGACTGCCCATTTACGGCCAGATCTTGTAGTGATGTCTGCTTGCTTAATCTGGACGTCTTTGGAATCTCTCAGACTTAGGGTGACTCTGCATTTTGCCACCTTAAATTCCTCCACAACAGATGACAGAGGGAGCTGCAGCTGTCCTGAATGTATGTACAGGAAGCTTGGGGGAATCCCCAACCATCTCCGCAGATGCTTGTTGGTTTTCCTCTCAATGCCTTCTGCAACTGATATGGGGAACTCATAGACTGTGAGGAGCCAAATAAGCCTAGGCAGAAGGCCGTGCTGATACAGCCAGGTTTTACATTTTCCAGGGAGTCCTGATCTGTCAATCTTCTTCAGCCATTCATCTGTTTGCTTCACAGCACCTGCAACACTGGCACCATCTTTCAGAGATGCATTAAACCACATACCCAAGCACTTTATAGGGCTGTCCTCGATGGATGGAATGACTTCTCCCTGGACTTGGAGGCCAAACTTACTTGTGACTCTACCCTTCCTTATCACCAATCTTCTGGACTTCCTGGCCTTAAATGACAACCTTGCCCAAGTAGCTACGTTATCCAGGGTTTCCAATACCCATCTCGCTTGGACATGCGTCACAGTTGTTATTGTTAGGTCGTCCATGAAACCCTGCAGCACTGGCTGCGTAATGCCTGATTCCACGATGAGGCCACGGGTTATACCTACCGCTGCTGTTATTAGAAGGTGCATGCCCATAATAAAGAGAATAGGGGAAATGGTACAACCCATTGGAATTCCCTTCTGGAGATCCTGCCACTTGGTTGTCCACTGGGTTGATGTAAACCTCAGTTTAATCCCTCCTAGATAACTGGTGATAATTTCTTGAATAGCAGTTGGGATGTGGTAATGGTCGAGTCCGAGCTGGATGAGGTCGTGTGGGATAGATCCATAAGCATTCGCTAGATCTAACCATACCACTGTTAGATCACCTTTCTTCTGTTTGGCCTCTCTGATCAACTGGCTAATCATTGATGTATGTTCCAGACAGCCTGAAAAGCCTGGGATGCCGCCTTTCTGAATGGAAGTATTAATGTAATTATTCTGCATCATATAGGTGGTCAACCTTCTTGCAAGTACTGAGAAGAAAACTTTGCATTCCACACTCAGGAGGGAAATTGACCTGAACTGGGCGATTGTGGAGGAACCCTCTTCTTTTGGGATAAAACATCCCTCTGCCAGCTTCCAGCTTGCTGGAACTGACCCCTTGGCCCAGATCTTCCTCAAAATCTTCCATAACCTTCGCAGAAGTTTCGGGCTTTTCTTATATACCTTATATGGTATACCACTTGGGCGCTGGTGCTGGGGCGATACCAATGCGAAGAGATTTTCAGCTCTGTGGTGTGTTTCCTGGCTGAAGTTCTCCTTCGTCTCCTTCGCTGCACTTACGTCGCTGATGTTCTGCACCTAGACTTGCTCTGGTGTATCTTGAGCCCTTTGATGTTTTTACAAGCTTTGCCACACTGGCATCTTACTGTGAGAACCTCTCCAGTCAATGTCGTTTGCTTCAGCTTTCTCGTAGTCGTATTTCCTGTCCTAGCCGTTACCAGATTGACTGGTCTCTCATCCTCCACTCCTCTTGGTAGACTCTGGGGGTGTTGCTCATCTTGCTTATTCGTAGCTTGAGTGGTGCCCTCTTGCGAGTGCTGCACACCAGGTTGCTAGCCAGGTGTGCCCGTGCCAGTCTTTCCTGGAGATCAGCTGTCTCTCCAGCGTCACCGATCTTTCTCGGTTGTCACCCAGTCTTTCCTGGATGCCACTGGTGAACCAGACTTTGCATTGTGAATACACATGTTGGGTGCTTCCTTCGGTTACCAGTTTAGGTAACCGTAGCTTTCTGCCAGCAGCAGATGTCATCAGGTGGTACCCAACCTTCCTTGAGTGTTTCGACCCTTAACCAAAACACTCTCCAGTTGGTGGGTCGGCAGTGGTGGCCAAATCACTGCCCATCTGCTCCTGGCTTCCAACTTTCTTCCTCTCTCTTACTCCATATCCAGCATGAAGATCGTTCAGCCTCCTGTCCCATCCTATGAGTCACATGCTTCTTGCTCCTCTCATCCATGCCTAAAGCTGACAGCAACCGCCATGCTGATTTGGCAGGAAAGCCTATACAACATTATTTAGTAAACATAGCATAAGCGATTTTCTCTTTGATACGCTAACCGGACTTTGAGTTACAGCCATTTGAAATGTGCATTTTTTTTTTTTTTTTTGCTCTTCCAGGGGCCATTACAGTAAAATCTACACAGATGTATTTTCCTCATCATGGATAACAAACTTTGTTGAATCCCATTTAAATATTGGAGTATTTTATCATTTCCCCCTTTTCTATTCTAACATCATGCTTGTATAGGTTTTGATGGGTATTGTGAGACCATCTGATGAAATATGGAAATATTTTAAAGAAAATGTTGTAATATAATAATAATAATAATAATAATAATAATAATTGATTAATTGAATAATTGTTGATAATTTCTTTGCTTGTTTTTGTATGAACACCAGTAAATATAACGGATGAACCCGCAACAACTTGCCATTATCCAATGTTCAGTGTTGGCAGTAAACAAAAAACAATTTATATATTTACACTTCACTATTACTATTACACAAGGATAATGCACCATTCAGTAAAATAAGAAACGGTGCCAAAATTTCATCTTCACCCCCTCTTCTTGCTTCTCATATGCCTGACATCAGTAATGTCCATGCTGTCATTTTTAATGCAGTAGTAGATGTACCAGAATGATCAACATAGATCATCTTTAGTTATGCTTGAAGTGTTTGTAGCAATATAGCCCACTGCAGCCTCTTGTAATTCACATACCTTCCCTTTATTTCTCTGGAAACTGGCATCCTTGTAACAACATGAAAGTATATGCAACTTTTGGTGCATTGTTGTCCCAAATATCATTAATCAGATCAAAAATATTTATGTCCTAAATAAAAAAAATCATGGTAATTAATTATATGTAATTTTTTTTTTTTTTAAATTATGAAATAAACTCATAAGAGCCTAGTAAAATTTTGTATTTACTGTACCAAACACCACATTCACATCGTATTCACCATACTTTATTACACCACTTTATTGGAAGATATGGCATAACGTTGAAAGTAGCATAAAGACAAATAAGATTGAAGATTGAAGAAAATCTGTCTTCAAAAATACGTTAACGTCATATTAATCCATTCACAGCTGCTAAAGCCACACAAATGAGTGCCACAGAATCCCATCCAGTCAACTATGATACAGAAAACAGATCTAATATTGTGTTGGAAAATAAAGATTCATTATCGCAGCTAAACTGATTTCTTGCTCTTCCCTGTACATCTTCTTCTTCTTCTTCTAAACAGTTTGTTCAGTTGTACCCTACAGTGCAACTGATGAACAGAAGATGTGATCACTGATGTGGTGTAGCTTTTTCTCAACCAGAGGACCAAAGTCTTAACATCCCATTGTCAGGCGTTCTCCAGTCCTGGTCTAAAAGTAAAACAAAAAAACACAAACAATTCAAGTTAAGTTGTTTAATGGACAGTCAGGTTAGCTTATGTTCTGCATGATTTAAAGCAGTGGTCGGCTTCTCTGGCCCTCAGCGTCCACAGTCCTGCACATTTAGCTCCAACCTCAAACCCACCTGCCTATAACTGTCTACAAGTAAACCTGAAGACTTTGGTTAAGTATAGGCACAGGACTTACCATACTCATAAAGTACCCATAGCCATGCATAGTTTTTGCCTCTTGTATTCCTCCGTGGCTGCACATTAGTCATTTTCCTCCAGAATCTTCTGAAGTTTGTGACTTCTCTTGCTATCTGTCTTAAAACACAAATACAATGTTTTTGGTCTGTGCAGTATAAGGCCTTGTTTCAAGCCAAAGAACTAACCAGATATTACACATAATTCAAAGAACATATACTATTTAATTCCTATTGTATGCCACAACTCATTATCTTCCAAAGCTACCCAGAACCCCAGTGTTTACAAAACAATGGAACAATGGAACCAGATTTTATTATCTAAATTCTTTATATCACACTTGTCTGCTTTCATCTAAGAAAAACAGAAGGTGCAGTTTTTAATAACTTTTTAATAACTTAATAGTCCTTTGAGAGATCAACATTAAATTCTGTACTACATATTACAGCATTGCCTCAACACAAGACTTCTGTGTTCTTTGGGCACGAGATGGCCATGTTCCTTCCTCACCCTAAACAAAGGACTTCGATTAGCTTCGATTTCTCTGCACAGAAAAACTTACTCTATGTGCAATTACTATTGTTCTTAAAACATACAAATTAAGACAGTTATAAATAAGTTAATTTACCATACCATTCAGGAGAGCATTTGATGAGTAAATACTGATTTAAATATCAAGACACTTTATCTGGGAAGGGCTGATCATGGCAAGATTCGCAGCGACTCACTAGTAGCTCTTGTGAGGGTTGGTTTTTTTTAAAAGAGTTGTTGAGTTTGATATTGTAGAGATCTTAAAAAGAAGGACTATGTAATCTGCAAGTAATCCTGCAAGACAGAAAGGAATGTAATTTCATTACATTACATTCAAGTTGTCAATTTATACATAACTGTGGATTTCCTTCTGTAAAGAGTGTTGCATAATTAAATGTTAAATGCATTTATGTAATAAGTTCACTGATATGTGGGCATTTCCATGATTAAAAGTATGTCTTTCATAGCAAGCTATATTATTTATGTATTTATTTTTTTTTTTTTTTTAAATAACATGTTTCACATGCAAGCAGGACATTATCAGCAGTGTAACTGATCTGATTATGACAAAATAATCAAATATCTGATGTCATGTGACAAGTCAAATTAGCATTTCCACTCTTGCAAACAGAGGTAGGTTATTTGGTGCGGAGAGACATCATGTATCATTGGAACATTTTGGGCTAAATTTGTAATCATTTTAAAGAATATAATGGAATTAATATAAACTTTCTGACAGTGTGTGGGACATCAGACTGTCCAAGAAGGGGCAAAACTGATTTACAAATATGGTGATAAATATGTACAGGAATTAACTTTAATTTTAATTTAAGACTTTGAGACTATTTAACAAATGCTTGATAAAATGTTTGATAAAGGGTTAAAACCAACACATACATACCATTGCAAATATTTGCCTTTGCAGCTTTCTGTCTCCTCCGTTTATTTCTGAAAGGCCCTTTTGGTGTTTTCAGGTGAAACAAGAGAAAAGAAAATATCATTATATATAATATACAGGATTATATATAGGGAAAAAGTACTGACTGACCTTAATTTTTGGATTTTACATTATTAGGCATTGTAAGTGTTGTGGTTACTCTGTATTTACACACAGCAAAACATCCAGTGTTAAATTAACACTTCCGATGTGGATTATATAAACACTGGCAATGTTAATTTAACACCAATAGTGTTAATTTAACACTGGAGGTTTTACTGTGCAACACATACAAACTACAAATACTGTATTAAAAAGCATGGTAAGTGTTGTTTTTACAGTCTTCTACTACAAATACCATTTTGAAACTACACTTGTACTACTTTCAACCTGATATGAATATGATTAACTGATTGAAGGTCTATAGCATGTCACGTGACAGTGTTTAATCACCCTAGTTTAGTAAGGTGCTTTAATTTAGAAAGCAATGAAAAGCAAAACCTCAGCGGAGGTAACAGATATAATACAGTGGCTGAACATGAGGGAGCTAACATTAATCTGATTAATATCGGTAAACAGAAAAGACATTATATCAAACATTAGAACAGCGTATTTACGACTACTTACCAACATCTGGCACACGTGAACTGCCAAATATTGTGATGTGTTCTGAATGAGACTTCTTCAGCGTGATTTCATACTGATAAAATTCACGTCTGTTTTTGACGCTAAAAATTTCCCATTGAAAGCAATGGAGTTTCCAGTTCGTCCACAGAGTGACGCAGAGGGGCACTGTTGGCGTATTCCAAGTGTTGCTGGGGGCGCTTGACCGTGCTTCAATCTTTGACGCCTCGGGAGTGAGAACAGGTTGGAGGGCCAATAAATGCATTTAGTGTGAAATATTATAGACTTGGTCATTATTGGAGAATTGCCACAGGTGCCTATCTTGAAGCCGTTTACCAAGAACTAAGAGCCATGTGGCTGATAAAACTTCAACATTCAAGAAAATCTTTAGCGTGTGCGATAGACAAATGTCTCCAACATTTAATTAGCTTTCATTTGTTGATCTTTCGTTTGATGCATTCGCCCCATACATTACCTTACCCTTTGGTCTTCAAATTCTTGCCATTTTGAAATAAGTGTCCAAGTGGTTGATTATCTCAAACAATTAGGCTAGCCAACATGCCACGTTGAAAGCTAGAAGAGGCCTTGGGGAGCCTTTCTAATTAGAATCGTAGCCACAGTGTAAGACAGTTGGTGTGTATCATGTTAGATAAGATTCAACCAATGATTTCAGCAGGGGACTCATCCTGAGCCAAAATTAATCATGTTTTGCAAGGCTTCTTCGTGGCATCTCTGCAAGCCCATAGAGTCAAAGTCTGGATAAACTTCCCTTCTGTCAGATACCAACAATGACTTTTCATCTTTGTTTTTCTCCCTCTTACTATCCCTTGTGAACCTCTCCACATGGAGTTTACTGTGGATAGTGGTTCTCATTGCACATCTCGCAGCATATGGCCAGGGCCTTTCAGATTACTCTGAAAGACTCAGTGGAAAACAAGTAAGAGAGTGCAGGTGAAAAAGAAACACTGAGGTTCTGCGATCTCATGTCTTTTTCATCCATTCCCTGTTGTCTCTGTTTTCACAGAGTCTTAACTGAGCTCTTTTCCTCTCCTATTGAGATATTTGACATTGATCATCTGTATAGCCAGTTAACTGGGCATTTAAGGGGCACTGGAAGGTCTACTGCAGCTAATGAGGTCAGGCAGTAAAGTTAGAGCGGAATTAATTGCTTGCATAATTCTGTCTTTTTCTGTCCATCCTCTTTTTCAATAAAACATGCTTCAGAGGAAGCTCCTCCATAAGGACAGACATCCTTCTTACCCACTGATGCACAAAAACCCTAAAGCTCCTTAATATCTCAGACATATAAACGAATATGAAAACGAATAATTGATCGCCTTGCAGCTGATGTAAAATGATACATTGAATAGGCTTCTATTACGCCCCGCGTCTAGGGGAAATCGAAAAATACTCCAAGTGGGCATAATAAAGAAACTGGGTCGTGGTAGTGGAATCCCAGTTTAAAATCACTCCGGTCGATAATCAAACAAATGCACAAAACTACTTAAGGAAAAAAGATTGAAAGGGAGCATCTCTTCAGGGTGTCCAAAGGCCAAAATAATAAACAAAACAATCTAGAAAGGAAAAGAGGGAGGGATTAAATAACCTAAGTAAATATAAAATAAAATACATTTACCTTCCCTAACTCCCTAACGAAAAATAAAGTACAAACCAAGTTACCAAAATAAATAGGCAGGACACCCCTATGCTCCACGTTCTTGAAATATAACTTTAGAGACAGTTGGACATGATCAACAGGTTATACAATCGGTACACTTTCACTAGGAAGTGAAAAGTTTCATCATCGGCCAGAGGAGGGATCCAAGAGCTCTCAACCCAAACACGGCCGAACCAAGAATGAGCTCCTTGTTGAACGCCGGCAGCATCCTTATAAAGACCACGCCTCTTCTGAACCACCAATAGAGAGAGTGTACACCATCATTGGACAACCTATTAGAACACTGACATAACAAGAGGGAAAAGAAAACAAACAACACACCAAATACAAGAACGCAGGTTTTTTTTTTTTTTGGTGAAAACCCAAATAAAATACCAAACGTTGCAAATTGTAATATAGAGAAGAGAATCATTTTCATTTATAGTTATTTTAGTACATAGGGAACAAATATTAAATATATACATATAAATAAATGTTAACCTATTTAAGCCGCAGGTATTGTTGTCATTTTTCTTTTGTAAGTATTTTTCTCTGTGTTATCCATGTTTTATATCTCAGTGACATGCAAGGAAACAACCAAATAAAGGATTTAAAGAAAAAAAAGTTAACTTCCTTTCTATCACATGAGGCTATCCCCCGCTAGAAATTTTACGTTCCCAGAACATTCTCAGAGCATCCCCACTGGTGTTAAGGACGTTGCTTAGTAACGTTCCCAGACGGTCACGATGTGGAGTTCTTTTAAGGGTTGGGGGATGTTATTTGGCTGACCTTCAGGGAACATTCAGTACATTCTCTGAACGTTCAGGGAACCATATTTTATTTGTGATGTTCCCAGAACGTCCCTGCTGCTCTTGTCAAAAAATTGAATTGAAAATTAAAGCTAAATTGACTAACAAAAGTGGCTGTTCAAACAAAAACTAATTTTTCTTAAAAGCATTTTTTAGGCATTTCCTGAATTATTATGAAACCTTTTCTTTAAAAAGTAAGTCACTTGCAGTAAATCATTAGCTGGCAACAGTACATGCATGAACTAATGTAACTACTGTATCACTACATCAGCAACTACACAGTTACTGCCTTTAAATAAAGGGCTCTACTCTTCAGCACAATGGTAACTTCACAAAACTCAGAAAACAGAAACAGAACATTGAACACTAACAGATCTCTCTAGATCTCTGCATCTTCACTTATTACAAACCACTTTATTTCTTTCATTCAAAACTTCTTAATGAGGTGTTGATGTTTTATTAAAAATTATAAAGTTTGAAGTCACCGTTATGGAGATACGCGCTTGTTTTAGTTGGACTCCTGACCCTTGCCATTTTAACTTTAATTTTTCTCTGATTGTTGTAACTGTGTGTTTATAAACCCCATTTGTTTAAAAAAAAAAAAAAAAAAATGTGAAAAGAAAAAAATATGATCAAATGAATTTGGTTCCTCATTGTTGATGATTTTATCATACAGTGGCCTTATTCACTGACCTCTGAATGTTGTATTTTTTTTTCATGTTATTGTAGCCCTATAATACTACATAAAAATCTGTCCTGCTTTGATAATTTTAAAGTTTTTATCATTGTGCAGAAATTATTCAGACAGGATTGTGTAGACACACACGGACATCAAAATTCTGCGTATGAACCTCAACAATTGTGACAACATTTTCAGATAAACAGATTAACTCTGAGCATCACAAAACAAGCTACTAAAGTTACAAAGAAGATTTTTGTTTTTTGTCACCCTTGTTGAGGTTCATACGCTGATTCATGATCTGTGTGAGTCTAAAAGACACCCCTCAAAACTCTGTCAGCATAATGAATTTAAAAAAAACAAAAAATTAATACAAAACTAACAGTAAACCCACTCACAGCTTAGACTTTTGAAATGATCAGGAAACTCCATGATAATTGAATCACCATAATTAAATAACCAAATTCATCTGTTTTAGAAACACAGCTAAAGCAGCCAGAGAAAATCTAATGTTAAAGTATCAAGAATCAAGAGCCCATCTAAAGCAAACGCTCACCTCCATAACGGTGACTTCAAACTTGATTATTTTCTGTAAAACACCCACGTAGAAGGCAACGTTCTCGTGACCTTGCGCAACGTTCCCTAAAATTTCTCTAAAGGTGACGAAAATTCTGAACATTATAGGGACGTTCCTAAAACGTCCTCTTTTGGTAAAGAAAGTGCTGCAGTTCAAGGTTCCATTTCGTAACATTTCTAGCGGGGTAACCAGTCACCTAGTAACGTTCCCAGAACGCTCAGAGACGGTCACAATGTGGAGTTCTTTTAAGGGTTGGGGGACATTATTTTGGCTTTTGGGGGTGGACAGGGGTCAGCACGGGCACCCTGATTGGTCTGTGGCTATGCAGCCCCATACGCAACAAACTGCGATGCACTGTGTATTCTGACACCTTTCTAATTTGAGCTACAGTAGCTTGTCTGTTGGATCAGACCACACGGGCCAGCCTTCGCTCTCCATGTGCATCAATGAGCCTTGGCCGCCCATGACCCTGTTGCAGGTTCACCACCATTCTTTCCTTAGACCACTTTAGATAGATACTGACCACTGCAGACCAGTAACACCCCACAAGAGCTGCAGTTTTGGAGATGCTCTAGCCACCAACTTTGAGGACAAAATGTTCACTTGCTGTGTATCCCACCAACTAACAGGTGCCTTGATGAAGAGATAATCAGTGTTATTCACTTCACCTGTCAGCAGTCATAATGTTATGTCTGATTGGTTTATATATCACCAAGACCAGTATATCGGACGTTATTTGGTATTTTTTTAAATTATCGTCATTGGCTGATAAGTTTTCTGTTTGGCAGATGTGTCGTAATCAATAATAAAAGTGGTCTAGCTATTAAAAAATGTACATATATCTTCTGTGAAAGTTCCAAAACCATTCGGACTTCCCCCATGCACCCTTCACACCTACCATCACACGTCATTAGCAGGTTCCATGAGGATATGCAGTGTTGTAGACACACAGTCACTGAGCGGCACAAACAAACAGCAGCCACCTTTTACAGTTCCTCCTGAACCAAAACAACAAGCTTAAGCTGCGTTCATGCCATGTCGTAATTACTGTAATTAAGAGATGGCAACCTGTGACGTTCTATTTGGAGCTGTGTTTACTTTATAGACGGCGTGTAAAACCGTATGCTCGCATTTGCGTCTTTTTTGCAGCATCTCGCACATGACACACCATATTAAAAACATGGCGCTTAATTAAGGTATCTCGAGACCTTGCATTTTTCCCCTCATTCCACTGCCCGCGTTTCACGTTTTTCAAAGCAAAAATGCATTCTGTGTGAACGAGCCCTAAGAATGCATAACTGTTAATGGAAACAAACTCTTTTTTATTATTATTATTATTATTGTTTTTTATAAATGTAAAAGGTTGTGAAGAACCGGTTTTTGGTTCTCAACTGCTATTTGGTATTCAAATGCTATATCACGAAACAATTATTTTATTTTAATAGTTTGGAATTAAGGATTACAAAGGCCACTGTGCTGTTAAATACTGTTGCTCTTTCTAAAAGTCGTGGACCCAAATGCATCATGAAAGACTTCCTTTGAAGTGACCTTGACTAGATTGCTCTCGAATTAATTGAAAATGTCTATATTACATTCCATTATTTATGCTGTAAAAAAGACAGACCTGTACACAGAGCAAATGTGATTGCTTAATTTCTCTTGTACGCTTAATTAAAAATGGCATACACCTTATCTTCCACTATGTGGGCCAGTGGCCAGATAGGTTTATCTTTTTTTTTTTTTTTTTAGACTGCTATAGACACACAATGAGTTTTCTGCCTTGTTAATAAAAATGAGTGTGGCAGCCAGTGGTTTGATAATGGCTTGACTCTACAGGTTACATATTTGTTATTGCAGATGACATGACTGCCACATGGAACATGGGTTGTGCTTTTGGTGCAGTCAACCAGAAGGTAGACGTTCCTGTTACAGCCATTTTTGACAGCAGGGGTATGATGTGTATTGGTATTCATGAGACAGGGGCAGGTGAGTGTGGCCACAGTGCTGGTGTAATCAATGTAAGGATGAGGGTGACAGCCCACAGGTCAACCTCCATTATTTTAGGTTATTGCTGGGTAAGTTTTGGCCGAGTGGCTCATTTGTCAGTACGTCTGGCTAACACCCACCCCTCCCAACCCTGCTTTCACACTTCGTACAGGGATGTATTTGTGCTTGTTTTCACTCTTCTAGTAAAGTCTTTTTCATAATCCTCCTTCATTTGTTATTTATACATTAATGCAGTTTCCATGTAGTTTAATAAACATGCTGTCAAACTGCACATGGCTGCCACTTTATTTTATTAAAGGTCCAAAATGTATTGTGTTATTCAGTCTAGATAATTTCCAAAATAGATTTGTAAACACATTTTTTTTTTTTTTCATAGGAAAAATAAACACTTTAGTGAATCATGAGGAATTTGCTCCATTCTCAGAATCACAAGTTATTTGTGATAGAATATCCATTTTGATTTGCTTTAAGTCTGTGACTGTGAATGCTCTCTTATGTACAGTCACAACAATCATAAAAGGGGATTATGAGCTGTGCCATTAATATTTTTAAACCATTTTTTTTTTTTTTTTTCCATTTGCATGTCCAACACAACTGCTCATCCTAATTTTCTCTGGCATTTTTCTCCACTGCACATCAATAAAGTTGATAAAAAAGGAAACTGTCAGGAGCAGATTAGAGAGGGTAGTGCTGACGTCCCTGCCACAGCCGCTATTCTGCTGGAGTCATAGTCACTTCAGTCTAGACCTGATTGCCAAAGTGGATAATACTGCGCTCTCCAACAGACATTCAGGCGCAGAACAGTGGGGCACGGGTCATTCTCCGGCTTTATGAAGAGAGCCTCACAGTGTTTTATACAGTTATAACCCTCTTCTGAGGGCATAAATCAAAGAGAGAAAGAGAGAGAGAATCTGAAAGGTAAAATGAATGCTTTAAAAGGCATACTAGCATATTTTATTTGATTATTTTTTACCATTTTTATGACTGCCCTGGATTGGAGCATATGAGTCAGCTCTGTTAAATGTGATAAACCTGTACTGATGCAAAAGTTGTTGGATAGTCAAAAAAAAGTTATTTCAAACTGTGAACTTCCTGACCTCTGTGGAATAAAAGGAGGACATTTTGAGGAATGCTGCAAAGTAAAAGTAGTTGTCCATATGACAAGTGGTATATTACAAATGCTATTACATAAATTCATTTACAGTAACTTTGTGTCAGGAAGACACAGAAATTTAGAGTCAGTAGATTAATTTTGTAGATGTGTTGTGTTTATTTTTCATGTTTGGGGGAATTGTGAATGTATACACATCAGCAATGTATTCTTTTGTTTTTCTTATCGATATTCCCCATTCAGTCTGAGTGAGTCTTGGCAGATGAGTGCTATTGATTGTTTGGGAAACTGTGAAGCTGAGATCCAGGTGAGATAAAAGCTCAACCAAAAAGAATTTCATTTATATTAATAATTTGTATAAACATAAAATATATTTCTCGCCACATACTGTTAATTTGGCCACCTAAAATCTCCATGCTTGTAATTCCAGTCCTTTTTTTTTTTTTTTTTTTTTTCATTTATCTGTAACAGTAAGGCTAATGATGCTTTGGGATAAAATTTTCCTACCTGAATTCAGCAACATTAATTACCTTGTCATTTTAAACAGGTGTTTTGCTTCTGCTGAAGTTTCATGTGTTGTCAGGGACTGGGTTTCTGATGTTGATAAGTTTTGTGTTTTATTTGGCTAATCAAACAAGGTAAAAATGAATCACAACTCTTCAGTAGAGCAGAACGTCTTAAGAAAATATTTACCACTGCTAACGAATTAAAATTATAATCCAACATCCCTGGTTTTTTAGTTACAGGAACAGTAGATTAAAAATATTCATCACGTATTAAATAGAAATATGTGATGAATATGCATGCAACAGCTTTCTTCGTAAATAAAGATACAAAATTACAAATATGTGCATATTTTAGCCAGCTAATAAAATAGTTTTATGATAATAGTAAATATGGAATGTTATTTAGGGTCAAAGTATTGACACAAAAAGTTTAGCCAATGAGGTTACAGGCTGTGCCGCTATAAAAACTATAAAGACCTTTGGTGTCTCTATAGGGACATGCAGGCTCTTTCCCAAACGTCAGTACATGACCCCTTGGGAGTGAAATTGTGTTGTGTATGTGCACGTGTGGGTGAAATTTCTGTTTTCCCCTTTCATTTACAATACCTGGCTTCTTATCCTGGCCTTTGTGGTGTCCTGGTTCACTGGCCTTCAAGTCCATTTTTGCTGATTTAGCTTTTTTAATCATTTTGTTTGATTAAGCAGTTTTGCTTGGATAGTCTGAATGCAAATGAAAAAGATGCTGTTGCACAATGAAGAGAAGGACATGATAAATAGCATAATCACATAGCAGGTAATGGCTCTAGTTTTTTTCTACTTTGAGCAAAATAAAACTTTTTTTTTTTTTTTGAAAATTCTTATTCCCTGACTGCAACAATACCCACGGCTGATCATTCACAATACTTGATTAGCCTTGGAAAAAGTTTTGTATTTAATTTTTTTTTTTATTTCACAAAATGAACATTGCATTTTGAGTCACTGAAATATGATTCACACTGATATACTGTATGTCTGAATGAATATTAAAATGTAACAGATATCGATCAATATCAGTTTGGATCAATATCAGTCTCTACCATCCAAATGTCATTCAGTCTCAATGTAAAATCACTCTCTATTTAGAGATTCAGCCTCAGAACTGGCAAGGACAGTCACTGCAGGCACCCTGCAATTTCTGATTGTTTATCTACTCCAAATATTTAAATAAACGATTCACTGTCATTTTTGGATGTTGAATAATTTAGCCCACATTCAAATGGTGACAGTAAGAATAAACTTTCTGCACATCCTGCTGCAGTTTCCTGGCTAGACGTGCCTAGGGTGGAAACAATTAAAGCTGTTACTGTCTTTAGATAATTTCTGCTGAGAATTAGTTACTAAAGACATCTAATTAAACCTAAACAGCAAGTTTTGGGATGGAATACAGATAGTATGAGCCAGAGACTGCTAGACTGGTGAAATAACTAACATTGTATTGATTATATTAATTTGTGACCTGACTACTTTCACAATTTGAATTATTATATAATTATGAATGATGATTAAACCCTCAGATCATTATGTTTGTTACTGGCCTTATCAACTCATACAGTTGCTAAGTTACTAAGTCATTACAAATTGCATTGAGCATGAGTTTTACAGACTTGGACAAGCCTACCGAGAGCCAGTCAATAGAATCTTTTCTTATTGTTGTACAGACTTTGGCAATACTGTAGTGTTGATACTTTCACAACAAGGCATAATTCTGCCATATGATGACCATATCAGACTGCATCATATCAGACAGGTAACTTTCTTTCTTTTCTTTTTTTTTTTTTTTGTTTTTGTCTTCTATTGTTGGAAGAATAAACCTTTTTGCAGCTGTTGCACAAACCAAAAAAACTAATTGACATGACAAACAACAATGACTGTTCTGGCACACTGTCAATGTCCCTTTCAAGTAACACAAAGTGTGTGAGTTAGATTCCAATTTAAAATTATTTAACTCTAATCTCCTGACAGAAGCTAAAGATGGTATAATTGTCTGCTGCTGAGATATAAGGAGTATGTATGATTTAATGTTGTTAGAGATTACATCTCATGTTCTCACAATGTCTAAACCACTTTTCCACCATAATTACCCAGTACAATTTGTCCCAGGAACCTTTTCCCCCCAAAACCTGTTGCTGTCTGCATTTCCATTGCGGTCTAAAGTACTGTGAAGATTAAGTTCCATGACGTAGGACTGCGTGCGACTTTGCAATTCCCACTGGATTTCGTCCTCTGCATATAAGCTTAAAGGGTTACTCACCCTCATGTCGTTCCACACCCGGAAGAACACAAATTAAGATATTTTTCATGAAATCCGAGAGGTATATGACTCCTCCATAGACAGCAATATAATCAACATTTTCAAGATCCAGAAAGGTACTAAAGATATCATTAAAACAGTCATGTGACTGCAGTGGTTCAACCTTAGTTTTATGAAGCAACGAGAATACTTTTTGTGCTTAAAAACAAAACAAAAATAACGACTTTATTCAACAATCTCTTCTCTTACCAGTCATTATCCTTACGTAGGTGACGCAGTAAGCACAGTGAAGGCTTCCGTGTTTACGTTCAAACACCGACTCTGTATTGGCCGAAGCTGATCACGTGAGCAGCACAACGCATGCATATCACATGCATACTGACGCAGGAGCCGGCCAATAATGAGTCGGCGTTCTGACGTAGAACCTGGAAGCGCTGGATATAAACAACGTATGAGAATGACACAAAAGAGAAGATATTGTTGAATAAAGTCATTATTTTTGTTTTGTTTTCTCATCGCTTCATAAAATTAAGGTTGAACCACTGCAGTCACGTCAACAGCTTTAACAAAGATCTTTACCGGTGTGGAACGACATGAGGGTGAGTAATTAATGACAGAAATTTCATTTTTGGGTGAACTAACCCTTTAATAAAGCCTGAACCTCGTTGTCGGCCTATCGGTCATATATTTTAAACTCCATTGTTGATTCGAATAGCAAGCAACTCTTACTGCACGCACAGACTTTTAAAAATGGTGGTTAATAAATCAAAATGCTGCGTGAATTCAACCAATCAGCATGTTCAGCACCCAAGTCCCACCCCTGAAAGCTCCTGTACTTTGACATTTTTACCCTGAACTTCATTTAAACCCTGGTTCATGTGGTCAAAACACACCGAGTACCACCCCAAAGTCCTTAGTTCCTGGGTAAAGTTCCTGCATTGGAAAGGCAGCTTAAGTTACACTTTAAAATATTGGTAGAGTGTTTGAGTGGGTATGAGCTCATTTGATTCTCAAACTTCAGATAAGAGGCTTCTCTGTAAAGTGAATTGCTGATTTAAATTTTAATCTTTCATACTTCAAGAAAGATCCAAAAATAATTGACACTATGTACCAAACAAAAAGGATTTCTCACTGAACTGTCGAATTTGAGGAGCTCTAATGTACCTTTTCAGAAGTGAATGTTATTTCATGGGTCTTTTTTTATTTTGGTGCAATAAAAGGTATCTTTATATATTTTTGTATAATACTGTTCAAAAGTTTAAGGTTGTAACTTTTTTTTAATGCCGTTGAAAAAAGTTTATTTGATCAAACATACAATAAAAACTGTAATATTGTGAAATATCATTAGAGCTTAAAATAACTCTATTCCATTTTAATATATTTTAAAATGCCTTTTTTTTAGCAGCCATTTCTCCAGTCTTCAGTGTCACATGATCCTTGAGAAATCATTCTAATATGAACATTTCTTATTATTATCAATGTTGAAAACAGTTGTACTGCTTAATATTTTGAAAACTAAAGTTTCTTTTCAGATTTTTTTCTGTTACAATGCAAAAGCCTTTACTATAACTTTTGCACAACTGAGTGCATCCTTGCTGAACAAAATACATTTCTTTAAAAAGAAAATCTTACTGACCTTGAACTTTTTAATGGTACTGTATATATTACTTCACTGTCAGAAAAAAAAAAAAAAAAGGTACACCGCTGTCACTTTGGGAGTACTCTAAGGTACAAAAGTGAAAAAGTACATCTTTGTACCTTACTTACCCCTAAATGGTACATAATACCTTTTCCCTTTTGTACCTTAGGGTACTGCCCCAGTGACCAGCGCCATACCTTTTTTTCCTGAAAGTGTTGATGACAAAATATCCAGTGCCTTTAGGTTTTAGCACAAGTACTACTCCACACTCATGAAATGTGCACTGTCAGTTACACAATAGAGAAAAGGAACCATCTCAGTACACATTAAATTGCCTCTAGTCTAGGAGACTACTAAATTTCTCATGACCCCAAAAAGTTTCTGACCTGTTTCTGTGCATTCAAAAGAGACTAGTCATAAACAAGAAGAAAAAGACAGACAGCTCTTTTGTTGAACCTCTGCTATGCAGAACACCACACATCCCTGAATAATGAAAGTGAGGTTATGAAGCTTTGGGAGATATTTGCATAAAAATTGCTATTTAAAAGCATAGCAACAGGGAATGAAAATCTCATTTGTCTCATTCATGCTCTGTGTCATCCAAATTTGACTGTCTTCACATTCATATCCTAGACTTTGATTTACACAACCAACAGTACGCTATACATGGCTAATTATCAAAGGCCAGTGGCCCCAAACACAACACAGTATTGTTATTTACTCATATCCAGACAATAAAATTTGTTGACTTTTCAAATTATAAAACATAGAGAGCTTTGCATTGCAAATGCTTTTTATAAAGGTTATGAACACCAAATTCAGTTGGGCAGAGCCTCTGACCTTTACTGGGTGGTTGTGAACATCCACAATTAGATATTGTAAGTAAAAGGACTGGCTACAAAGCCCCTCTTCTCCCTCCCTTTTCCTTTTCTCTCCTACTGGTTTGAGGAAAGTCAGTTTTTAGAGCTGCAATATTTAATCCGCTTTAATGAGGGGGTGTGATATTAATCATGAAGCAAAAGGCTAATAATGAAAAAAGCATCCTGATTAATGGAGAATTACTGTATCTTGCTAAGCCTTGCCACCTCAGCGCCCAGGCTCTTTCATTTAAGCTATCTGATGGTTAAACAGAAAAGGGAGCAGAGGATTTAAAATATTTGCCTATCCTAAGATAAGGCTCTTTTGTGCCTCTGTCAACATTGTCAGTGTGACAAAGAGGAGACGCTGAGCCGGAACTACACACCTCCAGCTAACACCACAGTCAAGTATTATAGTCAAGCACCCGCTTTTATAGGGAGAACATAGGGAACCCTTACATTTCTATTATGGCTTCACCAAAGCGTAAAAGACATTGTAATGCTCACAGAAAGTTTTGAGTAGTGGGAAATGGTGTGATCTCAGGTCAGACTGACATAATCCACAGACATTCATATCAAACAGTAGGGCAGCTCCGTTCCTGGTGGTATAGAATCGCTTTATCACGTCTGTTGAACAGGAAGTCTCCAATATGAGCCTCAATAGTACAGCCTGAAATGTCAGGCTTCATTCTTTCCTCTTCACCTCCTCCTCATACCAATGGTCAAATTATTCAGATTTATTAGATTTGACCACATTTACCATCATCCATCACAGTTCATTGGCCATCAATTCTCCTACCACACACACATCGGTCTCTCACTATCTTTGCCTGCCTCTCTTTCTTTTATTTCCTCACTTCGTCATCACGCCTCACTGCCACACAGATATTGCTGTGCAATTATTGGGATCTGCGTGGTGTTGTTTTGTTTGGCCCTCTCTGGTTGGGCTGTGGGTGAGTAGAGAGATTAAGATGCAGTGCGACTGCTGTAGTAATCTTCGCAGCATGGCTGCGCTTGGCTGCTTCTGTACCAGGCAGAGCAGGAGGGCCTAATTGAAAAGGACAGCAGTGTTTGCAGTGTATTGAGAACGCTTGCTCTCACGTGTTGTGTGGGGGATGATATTTTGTTGAGTGCGTATTAGGCCTGGGACGCACTAGATGATTTTCAAGTCTTAACCGATTTTAAAACTGTGGGAGACCACAGACATAATGACAGTTTAAACCAATTTTTAGCATTATAACCCTCTGAATGCACACACTTGATCAGGGGTGCCTAGTCCTGGTCCTGGAGATCTGCAGTACCTGCAGAGTTCAGATCCAACCCTAATCAAACACATCTGTCTGTAATTATCAAGTGCTACTGAAGATTTTAATTAGCTGGTTCAGTTGTTTGATCAGGGCTGGAGCTGAACTTTGCAGGAAGGTAGATCTCCAGAAAGAGGATTCTGCACCCCTGCACAAGATGATTTGACTGGACGGCGAGACCAGACACCTGTTGATTGCAGACGAGATCTCACAGAGACTCGCGAGATCAAATGTGACTTGAGAAGAAAAACAAATGAAGAACAATTGATGTTGTCAGCAGGCTTTTCTGCCACACGTTCTGCTTTACAGTGGTTAGAAAAATCCTTACAAACACTAACTTGATGAGATTTATAATTGGTTAAAAAAAAATATTTATTTTGTAAAAATACAAAATGTACTGTAATTTATTTTTCTTTTAGTATAATATAGTATAGTATATCTGAAATATATGTTTAATAAAGCACTTTTTAGTTCATACTTCACCCTTTCATCATTCACCCCAATTAAAAGCATTCAAAACATTCTCAAAAATATTTTCTTTTGTGTTCTGCAGAACAAAACTGTCATTCAGGTTTGGAATAACATAAGGGTGAATAAATTAATTTTTTGGGGGGTGAACTATCCCGTTAGATTATTTACAAGACATTAATTTTACAAGTTTACTCAGTTGACAGTTTTGTTAACTCATAATTTTAGAGCAAAGCCTTAGAAATCGATTGCAATCATTTCTCGTGAGCATTTAATTCAGATGTTTTCTCATGAAAATGCATTGTTTTACATATAGGATTAATTTTTTTTTTTTGTATTGTTGATACTGTTACATAACCCGAGTTGGCATTATTTGTTTCCAGGGATTTGATGCATGTAACTACATGCATCTTGTAACATGGTGGTTGCGGAGCAAATGGATAGCTCACTTGATATTAGGCAGACTTCACAGAGGCGATTGGCATTTCACAACTGACACTTTATTCCCCATGGAACTTGTGTGACTGTCTGTCACAAATGTTGTGCCATCCATAGCATTACTTGATAAATAAAATAACTTCAAAGGAGCAACAGAACGGTGCTCGGATCACACACAATGCAGATTACCAGTTCAACGGGAGCGCACAGCTCTTAAAGGAGCCACACCATATTTCTACTTGTTACAGATTTCCCTCGGCCAAAAAAAGGCTGCCCTCAGCCGTACACAGCAAAGGGAACACATATACTGAACAACCACTCATACATGAAGGAGTTGAAAAATTACCAGGGCAGAGGAATAATGTACAGACAGTACAAGCATACATGTTAGCACAGCGTACATTAGTTTAGTAACACTGGAGAAAAATATGACCACAAAACAAAACTGAAACACTCAATTTTCCCTAGATGAGAACCATGAATATCCATGAACATTAACAATTACCACATTTAAGTAACACTGAACCTTGGTCTGTTGTCACTATAAGTTAAACCTTTGTGTATGGTAGGGGTTGGTCCACTTATTCACCGTCCAGTCAGAAGTAATTCTAGGGACTTTTCTCGGTCTTAGTAAATAATGTCCCTGACCCTAATTTGTGGGTTTGGCAGTAACAGTGTAAGATGCCAAGTCATGAGAGCCAGAGACAGCTTTAACGTCAATACTGTCAGAAACAAGGTCAAGTGATTGTTCAGTGCAATGTTCTGGAGAACTTTCATCCGAGTGTCGATTCAAAGGTTCATTTGAATAGTCTGTATCAACCCTTTGGTAAGCATTAACAGATTCCTCTCTGTCTGTTTGGAAATCAAAGTCCACATCCAAAGGTAGTGACATCTCAACATCACCATAGGAACTTGCTGTAGGCATGGCTGTATCCCATGAATGAAACTGCTGCAGATTTACTACATGATACACGCCAGCATCCTCTCCAGTGTCAACATTTTTATAGTTAACGCTAGACAGTTTCTTAGAGACGCGAAATGGTCCAGCATACACTGGGGCCAGTTTAGCAGTAAATTCTGCTTCAGCATCAGATCTTGGATGAGTCTTAACCCTGACTAAATCCCCCACAACATATGAAACCATGCGTTGCTTCTTGTCATAATGACGTTTCTTTTTTGTATGGCTCACACTTAGAGCAGACCTGGCATGATCATGAGCATCTTGCAGGGAAGCTCTCAAACTCTCAGGAAAAGGCACATTAGGATCATCCACTCCCTCAATACTTGGCTGTGTTATCAAATCAAGCGGCGTCTCCAACTCATGGCCATATAACAACATTGCTGGAGAGTAACCCATACTTTCATGGCAAGCCATTCGAAGAGCAAAACAGATTTGTGGAAGATACTTGTCCCACGAAGTGTGCTTGTCCTCCACGTAAGCACGTATGGCAGTTTTAAGTGTGCGGTTTACCCTTTCAGTGACGTTTGCGGTTTGCTTGTTTCACATCTGTTGGCATTCTGAAATCTGTGACTACTTCCAGCATTTTCGTGTCAGGAGAAATACCAACCGGTGTGACCCTGTATCCTAGAAAAACAAGTTCACTCAAACAGAACTGACACTTATTTAGCTTGAGAGTAAGACCAGCTGACTTTAGTCTTGACAGGACTTCTCTGAGGTCTTCCAAGTGCTGCTCAAAGGTCGGAGATACGACAATATCGTCAAGATACACTGCCCAGCACTTATAGACCAAGCCAGCGAGGACATTGTTCATTACTCTCTGAAACATAGCTGGGGCGTTAGTCCAAAAGGGAGAAAATTGAATTGAAATAGGCCACAGTGTGATGCGAAAGCCGTCTTTGGTCTTGACGGTTTCTCCACTGACACCTGCCAGTATCCCCTAGCCAAATCAAGAGTCGAAATAAATTTTCCACAAGCCAGGAAGTCTAATGATTCATCGACTCTGGGCAGTGGGTACAAATACTTGTATGTCAGATGATTAAGGGCTCTGTAGTCTACGCAAAACCTGTGGTCTCCACATGGCTTCTTGACAATTACTACAGGTGCTGCCCATGGACTGGAAGAGGGTTCAATGATGTCTTCAAGCATCATCTGAATTTGATCCTCAATTATTTGTTTCCAAGCTGGTGAGCCCCAGTATGGTGGGAGGTGAACTGGTTTCGCAACATTGATTTTGTGCTCACCCAATGAGGTATGCCCTAGGTGTCTGTCAAACAAGCGCCAAAAGTCTTTAAGAAGGTCCTTCAAATACTCTTTTTGTTCCGTTTTCAGACAAGCCATCTCAACTTTCTCATCCAAAGCAGACTGACATACATCCAAGAACATCAAGCTTCTAAGCTCAGGTGCCTCCAACCACTCACTCCAAACCTCTTGTGGTGTAGGTTCACAGAGGGTCACTGTCCTTGATGGAATATGAATGCTAACTGACGTTTGTAGCATAAAATCCATCCCTAGGATAAGTGGAGAGGATAGATCAGGGATAATGACAAAACGATGGTAGAATTTTGAAACCTGGAGACCAATGTTTAACCAGACAATACCAGTCAGAGTGCAAACAACACTGTTGGCAAGCTGAATTGTGGGAAAAGTCCAAGGTTGAATCTTCTGAGAATGTTGCAAGACATCAGAAATCATGTTTGTACGAACTGCCGAAAGTGAGGCACCCGTGTCCAGCGCTGCGTCAATGGCCTTGTGACAGAAATTAACTTTAACAATAAATGGTGTGTTCCAAATTGAAGGAGAAGAATGGTCCTCCACATGTCCAAGGACAAGCGACTCAGGCGGGGACACGAGATAAGGGTGAGGCGCATTTATCTTTTGGAGGGAGGATTGCCTCGTTTGAAACGTCCTCCCTCCCTTGAAGTTTACCTTCTGCCAAACAGAATTTTGTTTTTTCTCTGCCATTTCTGCATATGTCATGGCTTTAGCCTCCTCCATATGGTTCTGTGGCTCATTTGAAACTGGACTTGTATGTTTGTCAGTGGCTGGAAAAGACATAGTCTGTTGCGCAAAGTTGCATTTGGGACAGTTTCTAGATGTGAAACCAGGAGCAGAACATTTTAAACAATAAGTCTCTCGCATGTTTTTGCTTTTCTGTACCACTGATTCATTACGGCTGTCAGGGCCGAGAGTGGAGTGCAGCTCATGGGCACACATCAAGAGGTCTATGACTGAAGTAATTTGTGTGCCAAACAAAGCAACTCTATAGAGCTCAAGTGATAAGATCAGTCTGTTCTTGTTCAGGGGGTGGTGACTTAAGTTTCTTGAATTCAGATAACAACATGTGTGCAACAAATGTTAGGAATGGTTCTCCTTGAGCTTGAACACGGTCAAGAATACCTCTCCAGACTCTTCCTTTGGTTATCCAAAGGAAGAAATACAGTCTTGAACAGGGTGCAGAACTGTTTCCAAGATGTAACATGTGAACTCAGTACAGTAAACCACTTCCTGGGCTCTTTAGCTAAGAAACGTGGCAATTCAAGCTACATTTGAGCATCACTGAGACCCAAAGAAGTTCTGTAGGCATCCAGGAGAAGAAGCCAGTCATCAGGTGGAATTTTTCCATCGGTCACAAACACTGGGGGTTCCAGTCTCGACTGATGCAAGACTGAAGCCAAGGTTCTAGTTGCATTGCTCAATTCAAGAGAACTTTGAGCCAAGCCAAAAGGATTTTCTGCTCTGGTGTTCAGTTCCCCTGCTAAAGACTGAAGTCAGGGTTTTTGACCAGTTTGTGCTTGAGCGTATGGGGTTGACGAAGCAACAGGCCTGACTTATAAAGGCAATTGGTATGAAGGAGGTATGTGCAAGTTGTGTGCGCAGCGGTCTGCACCTCTCTGTAGGTCAAGAGACTCAGGCATTTCCGCAGCATTGCCACTTCCTCCTTCAATGACTCAACCTGCATCTCCTGGCGATCCGCTGATGCTGGCAATATTAAATTCAAAGCAATAAATCAGAGAAATGATATTTAACAAAAATGTTCAACTTGCATCAATTTCTTGTATGCGAGTAATATAGCAACAAATTAATTATAAAAAGCTGGATACCTTAAGGAAAAAAACTAACCATACAGTAAGAAATGTAGCATGCGCAAAAAAAAGTGTAAACTCAAATGTAAAAAGTCCAGGAAAAAAAAAAAAAAAAAAAAAACAGTTGAGGAAAAATCCAGTGTTCCAAGTTCAATTCAACCAGTTTCAGCGAATTAAAATGGACGGAAAAACCAGTTCTGAATCTCTGAAACAGTAAAAGTTGAACATGAAATAGTCAAATTCCCAGTTACCTCAACAAACCACAATCCTAAATGCAAATTAAATCCACGGAGATTGTCTCCATAGCGACATAAATCCACTGGAATGTGAAAAAATATCAGCGGCGTCACCCACACAAAATGTCCGCTACAACGTCGGGCAGTTCACTCTGTACGCACTAGAATGTCGGCGAGGAAGATTGCAGTATTTTCAGCGTCACTCGTCACAAACCAGTTCTGCATCCGTGCAAACCTCTCCATAAATCCAAGGACAGAGATAAAATGTTTGTGCCGTCTACAGCATTACTTGATAAATAAAATAACTTAAAAGGAACAACAGAAAAGGACCGGCATACATGCGGTGCTCAGATCACACATACAACACAACAGAATCAACAGTTCAACTGGAGCGCGCAGCTCTTAAAGGGGCCACACCATATTTCTACTCGTTACAATCTTTAAGTCAAAACAATGAGGATTAAATATTATAAAAGAGAATAAATGGACCGTAGAAGAATGAAACAGTATATCGATGTGGTTGCATCTGATAGCAGTGTTGCTGTCTATAATAACCAGCCTGCTGATGCAAAGTGCTGCTTAGCAAGATGATATGTTCCTGATTCTCTGTGTATGATACGTTCACTGTGTTTCTGATCGCACAGGGTATTGAGTTTTAACAGATCTGCTGAAGAATAGCATTAGAAACCAAAATATTCACTTTTCACCTGCTCATTTTATTCCTTTCGACAGGTATGTTTAAGTGGCATGTAGTGGTTCTATGAAATAACACACAGTCCCATCTCTTCATTTATTTTTTATTTTTTTTAGTTCAGTATAAATTCATGTTCCAGTGGAAACCACAACAATTAAATTTTTGTGTTTTACATGTGTTGCATAGTAACATACCAAGAATATTTAGTTATAGCCTATCTTTAATTCATTACTACTATGTTGTTCAGATTAAAAAAAAAAAAAAAAAAAAAAATATATATATATATATATATATATATATATATATAAATATATATTAATAGACACTTTCTGTTTTGCTCTATAGTCATCAAATCCTTAAATACTGCAGACGTATTGGTGGTCAAGTATGAAATTATTCCTTTAATTTCTATCCTAATTTATTCACTAATAATTGGCTCACTTACAAATTTCATGTTTAAAGTATGTTCCAGTTAATTTAGATTTGTACATGACATAAAATTATGATGTTCGTGTTTGAACTTTGTAATTAGTCGTCTAGTAAGGTGGATATTATCCTCGTTGACAACGTAATTAGCCATGACATGAGATATTACCTCCTTTTACATGACTTTTTGCCTGTATTTTGTGATCTCCATGAGAACCTGATGAGCTCAAGGGAGACAAAAGAGATACTGCATGCCAACACTTCATCCTCTGATCTCGTTGTTGGACAGTGATACTTCATATGAGTGACTGGCTATACACCATTCAATCTAATATTTTTTGTAACATATGTTTTTTTGTTGTTGTTGTTGTTGTTGTTGTTGTTTTTTTTTCCTTTTCTGCTGTTGGATACTTTCTCTTTTGTTAAAAAAAGGCACTGCTTCCTATTTCTCTTCTTGGAGAAAACACTCCCTCTGTCCCTCTGTATCTCTCCCGCTGTCTCCTGTTTAGTTTCTCTGTCTTTGCCCCTTTCCCTCTGTCCATTCAGATAGACGTGCTCGCCTCTAATTCGTTCAATCTATCAATCCTTTCCTTTCTGTCACCAGAGTAGGGCAATTTACCGAGGGAGGGCATGCTGCAGGGCTAACGAGGCGTGCCTTTTGTTCTAAATCAGCTCCTTGTATATGCCTATCAGGCAGAAATACTGAGTAAGTGAGGAAGAGAAAAGAGAGCGAGAGAGTCAGGAAGGGCAAGAACTAGATGAAAAAGATAGAGAGAGGGAGAATGAACAGGCAAAACGAGACGGAATGGGTTCAATCGGTCACCTTTAATTCATCATCTAATTTGCATGCGTTTTCCCATTTGAGGCCATGGCTAGCCACAGCAGACGGGTGAAGGCTCCAGCTTAGAGTGTGCTGAGCCCCAGGAGGTAGATATGGAGCGAAATAACTGCCTTGATCCAAGCGGTGGCACGTGCAGAGACCAGAGAGCGCACTTGTCTATCCCTGCTGATGGAAATTCTTTATTAAGCCACACCATGCCTTTCATTCACATATGCTGAAAATAACTGGATGAGTCAGTTCACCAATGAACTAAAAAACAACAACAACAACAACAACAAAAAAAGTAGGAAATTTAAACACACAAGAGTACCAAGTTTAAATATTTTAGATTTAGATATAATATTTATAATACACTTACAAGATTGAAAGGTTTGGGGTCGGTAAGATTTTTTTGAAGTTTTTGAAAGTGTTATGCGCATCAGGGCTGCAATTATTTATATAAAAATACAGTTAAAACAGTAATTTAATGAAATATTATTACAACTGAGAATAACCATTTTCTATTTCAATATATTTTAAATGTAATTTATTCCTGTGAGCTAAGCAAAGCATAATTTTCAGGATTGGTGAAAATTTTCAGCAACTGGTGACTCAGTCCTCAATGTCACATGATCTTTCAGAAATCATTCTAATATGATGATTTGCTGATTTACAAGATTCTTTCATGAATAAAAAGTTCATAAGTTTTTATTGTCACTTTTTTGCATCCTTGCTGAATAACACTTACTCTAAAGTTAGAGTAAATAAATATTTCGTAATGCATTTTGCATATATCTTGTTTGTTTTCTCTCATCATATTTTCTAATAATTTGCCTAAGGTGTCAACAAACATCTGTTGGTTGTATTGATAGTTGTATTCATTCATTCTGGCTGACATTGATGGATATGGAAACTGGATTTATTATCTGTGATTGAGATGTATTGTAGCATTGCTTTTTTTCTGCTTGATATTTATGCATTCAACTCTCTCTCCTTCTCTTTCCTGCTAGATTTTTGACTCCTGTCCTCTTAAGCTGCAGAGGTAATTTATAATAATTAAAAGTGACCTCTGCATGCAGATCAGATGGTATTATTAATGCCATTTTCTGTTCCCAGAGCATGTACAGTATGGCAGGACTCATGACAGGAAAACAAATGAAGGCAGCCACCATTGATGAACTTTGTTAATTAATAGCCCTGTCAATGAACGAACAGGGAGTAGGGAAAAAGATAGGGGGGAGGAAGTGGGAGGAGTGCAGGCACACAGACTAAGGCACAATGAGAAAGATGTCTTTATTGACACAGCTATGTTTATAGTTCAGAGCGAGACTTGTAAATCAGTTTGAACGCTCAGACTAACAACGTTTGATTAATTTAATTTGATTCCATTGTGTTGATCATAACTCATAATGCAACCAGATGGCGGAAGAGAGGTAGGGTGGGAAACAGTGCTAAAAAGGGAGGGGAGATTGACAATTACTTTTATTGGCTGTCTACATTGTTCATTGATCTTTTTCTTTCCAAATAAACCTAAAATGATCAGCAACAGCTATAAAAATATAAATATTTCTGTCAAAAGACCCTGATTTACTAAGATCCCAAATAAAGGTATCAAATGTGCTTGCAAATCACATGTTAGCTGTTCACAGGACAATTCTACATTATACAAATAACTGTATGTGCAAATAGGGTTTTCAAAGTGGCTTTTGCTTGTGCAGTCTAATAAAAAAGTCCAGCCTGCTGATGCAAAGTGATGAAATGTTCCTGATTCTCTGTGCATGATATGTTCTAGGGATGCACCGATACCATTTTTTAAGGACTGTGTACAAGTACTTTTTTTCTGGTACTCGCCGCTACCGATGCCTATACATTTATTCATTTCTCTCTCTCTCTCTCTCTTTTTTTTTTTTTTTTTTTGGTGATGTTGCAGTTTTCCAAGCACAACACAGTGAGACTAATGAATGTAGGACAGCTTCTTTATTATTATTCTAATGAAAAAAGTAATAATTTTTATGTGCTTGTCACAAACTTAAAGAACAAAAATTGTCCAATAACCTTCAAAGGGCATAATTACCAATATATATATAATTGTTGTTATATAAAAAGAATCAAACAATCTACAAACAATTCAACAAATACTATAGAGATACAAATTAAATAAACTTGTTTTTCAGATACAGTAGGTTTATTTACCATGTATACATTTATTTAACATATTTTGTTGTTTTATTAACATTAATGACAAATATAGGCTACGGTCCCTTTAAGACCGAATCCATGGATACTGACATCCTGTTTTCACCCAAATGTTTACGTCCACTTAAGCCATAACCGACTGTATTTACGTGAGATACTCCACACGATGGACATTCTGACAACTATGTGTGCATTGGACCCAGGGCCGGTTCTAGACATTTGGAGGCCCTAGGCAAACTTGTTGGAGCCCCACCGCTCCACACCCCTCCTAAAAAAAAGCACTTGAAACAAATATTATTCCATACCTTTTTATTTAACATTTGTTATTAAAATTTGTATATTTTTATATACACATTTATATATTTGTTTTATTTTTATATGTCCATATTAATCAAACTTTAAATAAGGTAATCTCTTATTTGTTTGTTGAGGATGCTATCATGTTTTTTTTTTTATTACTATTGTTTTTTGGTAGTAATTCGTTCAGTAATTTATTTACAGTAGCCTAACACACACACTATTTGGGATAACAAACTGTTTAGGCCTACAGTAAAATGAAAGAAAAATTTTCCCTCCTGTTGAACCAATTTAAACTATATTATCATATGTATTGTATATGTATATATATGTATATGTAAGTATGCAATACTTATAAAGGTTCCAAAAGGGAGTTTTTACACAGTGATTCCATAAAAAGAACCACTTTTGGTTCCCCAAAGAACCTTTCAGTAAACAGTAATGGAACCTTTTATTTATTTATTTATTTTTTTTTTTTTTTTTTTTTTTACTTGGTGTGAAGAACATCCTTAAAGAATGTAACAGAACTTTTTTTCCACAGTAAAGAACCTTTTGTGTTATGGAAATATTCTGTGGATTTTAAAGGTTCTTCATGTAACCACAGAAGAGTGTTTAGGCTACAAAAATCAACTACTATATAGTAAAAGTAAAAAAGAGAAACTACTAAACATAAATACTTAATTACTTTATAAAATTGTACGCTTATTTTTCAATAAATAACGAAAAAATGAAAGTAAGTATTACGGCAGAACAGTAATGTAAACAGCAGAATTTAAAAGATACATACAGTTGAGTTACTGTTTTTGAAACATTAAAAAAGTACTCTAGTGCTGAAATAGCCAACTCAAGCTCTTTGACTTTGAATATGAACTTTGCTTTGACTTCAGTATCTTGGTAGTGCGCTCCCGACGAGATGTCGATCTCGAATCTACCTTTTCTGTCAAAAATACTAGAAAAGGCAGTATCATCACAACTATGTTCCTTCTTGGAAAGAAATGGTATCTGTGAGGATTTCCAGTCAGGATTTAGACTGTACCATACTACTGAGACCGCTCTTGTTAGAGTTACAAACGATTTGCTCTTATCATCAGATTGTGGTTGTATCTCTCTATTAGTGTTACTGGATTTTGACACTATCGACCACAATATTCTTTTGAATAGACTTGAAAATTATGTTGGCATTAGTGGAATTTCATTGTCATGGTTCAAATCATACTTATCTGACCGTTGTCAGTTTGTAGTGGTAAACGAAGGGATGTCATATCGATAACAAGTTCAATATGGAGTACCGCAAGGCTCGGTACTAGGACCATTGCTTTTCACTCTGTACATGCTACCCTTGGGAGATATCATTAGGAAGCATGACGTTAGTTTTCACTGTTACGCTGATGATACTCAGCTCTATATTTCTTCGCGCCCTGATGAAACTTACTAATTCACAAAATTAACGGAATGCATAGCTGATATAAAAAATTGGATGACCAGTAATTTCTTACTACTAAATTCAGAAAAACAGATTCTAATTTTTGGACCAAAAACTTCCTCACGTAATAACCTAGAATACTGTCTAACACTTGATGGCTGCTCTGTTAAGTCTTCGTCGTCAGTTAGGAACCTGGGTGTGCTCTTTGATACCAATCTTTCATTTGAAAGTCACGTTTCTAACATCTGTAAAACCATGTTCTTCCATCTTAAAAATATATCTAAACTACAACATATGCTCTCGATGACAAATGCGGAACAGTTAGTTCATGCGTTCATGACCTCAAGGCTAGATTACTGTAACGCTCTACTGGGTGGTTGCCCTGCTCGGTTGATAAATAAACTACAGCTCGTACAAAATGCAGCAGCTAGAGTTCTTATTAGAACTAGGAAGTATGACCATATTAGCCCAGTTCTGTCAACACTGCATTGGCTCCCTGTTAAACATTGTATAGATTTTAAAATCTTGCTACCTACTCACAAAGCACTAAATGGTTTAGCTCTACCTGAGCGAGCTCTTAATGCATTATAGTCCTATTGCGATCTCAGAATTCAGGCCAGTTGATAATACCTAGAATATCAAAATCAACTGCAGGCGGTAGATCCTTCTCCTATTTAGCAACTAAACTCTGGAACAGTCTTCCTATCACTGTTCGGGAAGCAGACGCTCTCTGTCAGTTTAAATCTAGACTAAAATCACATCTGTTTAAACTTGCATACACATAACACATTATCTACTTCTATAATTGAAACCATGTAAATTGTTAGGCTGCATAGATTAGATCAGCCGGAACCGGGAACACTTCCCATAACACCCAATGTACTCGCTACATCATAAGAATAATGGCATCTACGCTAATATTAGTCTCTCTCTGTTTATCCCGAGGTTTGCCGTAGCCTGCCAGATCCAGGCCGTATCCAGATGAGATGAAGGACCTGCGCCTAGACATGATGATAACGCAGCCCTTACATTTCCACTAAATTATCCCCTGCAAAGGCCCCCTTTCCTTTCCCTATGTATAGATAAAACGTTATCAAAATTATTCCAGTTTGTATAGATCTGCGGACACAACTAATTTTTCTGTATTATGCAGAACAAACAAGTAATTTGGCAAATATCACTTTTTAAAAAAAAAAAAAAAGACCAAGCTCAAATACGCAAACCTATAGACTAAACACGTAAATGAATGGCAAGAGTGCATTAATGGTATTCAGGGTTTTCTTAAGTAGGAAAGGTGTCATTTAAGCGGCCCCTAAAGTAATAATTAACAATTTTTACAACGGAAGTGATTAATTCAAAAAGCAACTTTAGCTCGATAATAATTTTCCTATTGTCACTGTGAAGCTGCTTTGAAACAATATGTATTGTGAAAAACACTATATAAATGAAGATGACTTGACATGTGCAGACCTTTTCTGCCTGACTGTGGAGTTTAAGCTGTGGTAGTCATCTCTGGGGGCCTGCACAACAAACTCTTCTCCTGTCTGGATCACTAGTGCAGCCCAGGGATTTACATAATGTTAGAACAGATTCAGCTCAGTCAGACCACCACCGATAAATCACACTTGAAGTAATTCTGTCATCATTTACTTACCCTCATGTCATTACAAACCAAAATGTGTTTGTTTGTTTGTTTATTTATTTATTAATTTTTTTTGCATATTGGAGCTTGACAGACTTATCCCACTTAATGGAAAAGCATTCTTCAAAATTCCTTCTTTTTGGTTCCACAGAAGAAAGTAAGTAATTTGGGTTTGGAATGACATGCATTTAAGTAAATAATGACAGACCATCCTCAGTCCATAGGTCACAGCTCATTTCCAGGCAAGGGGCTGAACCCCCATATGACTGAAAGCCTATAATCGTCCTATGTCCCAAACTCTCCTGTAAATGAATGAAGAAGTGTTCCCACAGTGTATTATGATGACAATGGCTTTGGCAGGGAGATATGAGACACTGGATCAGGCTTTGGATGGCAGCTTTGGCAGTTCAGCATAGTCAAGCAAATGTGGATCAGGGGATGCAGCTGAGCCAAGAACCAGGTAACAATATGCTAGCACACTGTACATCAGAGCATAAGAACTGAGACACAGATCATAGAACTGCATGTGACCAGACGGCAGAGCAGATTAAGGCACTATTACTACGACGGAAAGCGACACTGTTTCACTCCATATAAAATTCTGCTGATAGAGCTGTTAATTTTTAAAATCCCCAATAAAACACAACTGATGTGCAACTAAAACAGATGACCAAAGGTGCAGAACAAAAGCAGACCTTGATCTGAGATCTTTACGCCTTGGAGGAAACAAGAAGCATGCTTAAGCTTTCACAAAATTTGCTTGCTAGATGAAGTAATACCTCTGAGACATATGTGGGATGCTCTTTTCTCTCTTCTTCTTCTCCTCCTACTTCATTTGAGTAAAGAGGACATTTACAGTCTCTTTAAGGGCCAGTATGCAAATTCAGAGACCTAATTCAGACATTCTGTTAACAGTGTGGCCAGTACACAGTCAATGGGACAACTGACAAACGCACAGAACTAATATATTAATATATTAATACACTAATACGTCTCTATGTTCCTGTGGGAATTACCAAAGAAATGTGGCAAGAAATGTAGCCTGACAAGAAAAATATTGCAGGAAAAAAAAAAAAAAGAAAACTTTGGGTGTTATGTAAGGCAGGATATCTAAGGACAAAGAGAGAGTCAAATCAATATAGCTATTGACCACATCTCATTTGTAGATCTTTATGGCTTATGTAATTGCCGCAAATGGATAGAGTTGCCACACTAACAGGTTATTTAAAAAGCAAATGTTCCATTCATCACCCTTTGATTCGCTTGTCCAGTGCTCTCATTTACTTGAGCTGTCAGTATTCCCAGGTCTGTGTAAACTCCCAGTCCACTCAGCACTATATAAATTGGTCCAATTGAACAATAATCACTTCAAAAAGTTGCTCAAATGGCATGAACGGCAAATTATTTAGTCTCCTTGCAGTGGAGGAAGTCTAATTTACAGTCTGGCACCAGCTGTAGTGTGTGACAGTCAGCTCACAGCATATACACACACATTTCACCCATTTTACAACAATACCCATTCATTTAACCCTCATTTGGCTTTCTGAGGTTTGGGTGAGTGGAGGATTTTTATAGTCGTGGATAGGGGGGATCTAGTGAGAATAGTGACATGCCTGCTGACCATGAAAAATGAATGTGATGTTTGATGGTGTAAACATCTTATGTAGCACTTTCGAGGAATTGTGTGATTAATCATCAGGGTTTGCCTCAGTAAAGAATAGGGAAGTTCCTAAAGAGAAAAAGTGCTTTACCTCATTTTCTTTCTGTGTGAGTGTGAGAGGCAGAGTGAGAGATGGAGGCTGCACAATAAATGAGATTTCTTCTGGGTTTTATTGTATGTTTATATCTTGACATTATTGGTTTTGACAAAATAAGTCAATCAATGAGGCATGTGGGATTTCAGTTCAGCTCATTTAGAAGATCTTCAACTAAGATACTTTTCAAAACATAAAATGTAGTCTTATTTGTCTTATTAGTGTTGTCTTGTTGGTCCGATTTAGTCCTCAGATTCAGACCCCATCTCTGTAACTCTCTCTCACTTTACTTCCTATTTATCTGTCTTTCTCATTATTTCTTATACTCACACAAACACACCTAGCTCCTCCTATAGATACACTTGAGTCTGGATTGTTGCATCGCAATTGCTACTCATAAAAAATCCAATCTTCTCCTGGAAAGAAAAAGAGCAAGCGAGAGAGAGAGGGTGAGAGACTGATGGTGGGGCTGATTGATGGGGCTCTCTGCTCTAATTAACATTAGCAAACCTGAGCTAGAATATTGTAAGGCATGTCAGCATAAGGAAGTGGCCCCACACTGCCCGTTACATCTTTAATGTAAATAATAAAAATGTTAAAAGGCTATTATAGACACGTTTTCAAAAAACAAAGCTGCCATTCAGTGTTTTCATTACCAGAGTGAAGTGTGTGTAATGAGCTGTTTTGTTTTTAATGGTCTTTAAACAACTGGAACTTGGAGGCTGTCTTGACAGGGTTACCTGTAAATTCAAAGAGGCTTGATTACAATGTTGTGGTGATGAAAGGGAGACATGATAGAATGGCAGAATAATAAAAACAGGAGTAAAAAGAGAACGTCCAGTTGATGGATTAGTAAGAGTTCAGATTATAGTGCACTAATCAGGTTCATCAATGAAGTTGCACCACATTTCAATTCTTCTAAGCTTCATCAAAATACTTCACTTCACTTGGCCCTGAAAATCTTCAAAGAAGTCTTAGTTGGTGAATGAAGAGCTGCAGCATCAAAACATTTCATATAACCATTAATTTAGCTGCATTGTGTAACACATGGGTCTCATATGCAGAGGTTGAGTGGATCAACTGTGAGGAAAATGATTCTGTATGATTTTATTTACTTTAAATAGAAGTCTTTTGTAACATTATATATATATATATATATATATATATATATATATATATATATCTTTACTGTCACTTTTGATCAATTTCAATCATCCTTGCTTTATAAAAGTATCAATTTCTTCCAAACAAATTTGAATGGTAGAGTATATTTTTTATAGTTATACTCTTCTCTTTACCATTTATGTTTACAATATTAACCTCTGTTGTTTGACAGTGAAGGATTTGGTTATTTGATATTTGGTCTTAAAACCACCTGTGTGCATATTACTTATCTGATGGTGGTTGAGAGTCTAGCTTATGCCAAGAGGGCATAACAAACCTTTGTAAGATATTGAGTTTTGTCTGTGACTGCCACACCATTATTTATCCTAGTGTGGTAAAGTATATCTGATTCTTGACTAGAATATGGTACAGACCTTATGACGTCTGGCTACATGTAGTCTCGGCCTTGCTGTGATGATCTTTAATGATCCACCAAGAACAAAATCTGTGTTAACAAGTTCTGAGACTGCAGCAACAAGCACTTCAGAAGAACACTGGATTTAAAAAAAAAAAAAAAAAAAAAAAAAAATTTTGTGAAGCTCATGGCTTACATTCAAGCATTTAGTTTGAGGCAATTAGTTGAACTTAAAGCTAGTACTCTTACAGAGTGTAGCTTTAAAAAAGATGTTTACTTTTAAGATAAAGGAAAATTAACATTTTCCGAGTTTGGCCAATCCTTTGGATTCTTGGGAAAATCCAGTGACTATTTCATGTCCCTGGATGACATATAGTATAGTGACATATTTTATTGTAGCTTATAAACAACCTTATTTACAGATGGACTAATAGAAAAACATCTTTACTATTGGAAGCCAGTCAGATTAGACCTTACTAGATCGAGAAAGTGTTTTCCAGCTGTCATAATAAAGAAAGCTTTGCATTATCACATTCCGTTAGGAAACTTAGCATACTTAAAGAGAAATAAAAGTATTATCCACAACACAATGTGCAGCTTTTATTTAGGGAGTATAAGAACATATTCAAACATACACCAACCCTGTTAGTCATTATTTTTGTCCAGTGAAAATACAGTGTGGCTCTGATCTGACAGTTGGTGTGAGATAAACATTTGTGGAGATGTAATAAGTATGAGAACCACGTCTGAGGCAGAGCTTTTTGGGCCTCAAGCACAGAAAAGAAATAAAAATAACACACCCAGATGAAACTGGACTGGAGATAAGGAATATGACCCAGCATGTTTATTGACTTTACTGCAATCGAGTTCTGAAGAGTGGCACACAACGCAAATCTCACTCACAGACCGCTATACAGTATGTGTGTGTGTTTTTCCAGACAGAGGGAGAAAGATCAAACCAAAATCCTTAGAACAACAAATACAGTGTATAAAAGAACACAATGTAGACTGCTGCCTCATAGTAAAGAGAGTCTTCAGACACATTAAATGGCTCTCTGATATACTCGTTTACAATTGGTCAGTTACTTCATTCTGTGGTCAGATATAATGACTACTAAATTGTAAAACTGACCATTGTGGCCAACAAAAATGTTCTAACAAAAAAAAAAAAAAAAAAAAATCCTTTAAAAGAGTTTTAACATGTAAAATAATTTAAACTGAAAGCATTTTTTAAATTTCCATTTATTTATTTATTTGGTAAGTAGCTACAGTATGTAAAAAGTTGGGATAATGTACAGTTAGCTGATCTTTTTATCCCTTGCAAATGTGATGCTGTTATATAATACCATGGACATTACGTAATGAAGACATTGACTGAGTGCAATATGCTGTAAAGTGTAAATGTTTTAATCTGCTGCTGCACACAGTTTATCTCAGTCATACGGAGGAACATTTTGATGAATTTGATGAGCTCACACATTCTGTATACCAGTGCTGATTCTAATAATTCACTAAAATATAACTACTTCATCATGACTTGTGAATAACAATATTTTGTATGTAACTCTTTCGGCCTAACCAGTCTGAAATGAGCTACATACAAAACACCCTCATGAGGTTACAATTAAAGTGGGAAGATTGTGTAAATCCTTACTTTTCTGGTTTACAATTTGATTGGAGATCAATTTGATGTATAGTTAATGACAACATGTGTATTGTCTGATTCAGCAGATTCTTTTGTCTAAGTTATTTATAACATCTAAATACTAATAAACAGGCAATATCCTTCAGGCTAATAAGCAACTAGTTAACCATCTATGGTACATGGTACAGTGTTGCTTCCAGACATAACAGAGCCTGTCCACACAGAGACATGTTTAGGTGTATATGTAAAAAAATTTGTATCGTATCGGTGTTCCGTCCAGAAGGATATGGTGTTTTGGGAGCATGAAACCGCTATTTTTTTAAAACCGGGTCCCAGAGTGGATAAATCTGAAAACGACACCCTTGTGTTTTTGTGTGTACAGCCAATCCGTATATTTTGTGAAGTGATGATGTCATCACCCCACATCTCAACGCTAGTGAGACACCATATATGTCACGTAACAGCAACAACAATAGCAGACTCGAGTCACCTTGGGACGAGGGAGGGGACGAGGAAGGGGACGAGGTAGGGAATGAGGGACGAGGGAGTCACCCTGGGATGAGGGAGGGGACAAGGGAGTCGCCTCGGGGACGAGGGAGTCTCCTCGGGACGAGGGAGGGGGAGTCGCCTCGGGGATGAGGGACGAGGGAGGAGGTGAGGGACGAGGGAGGGGACAAGGGAGGGGGAGTCGCCTCGGGACGAGGAAGTCGCCTCGGGACAAGGGAAGGGACGAGGGAGTCGCCTCGTGACGAGGGCGGCCATCTTGCGATGATGCTCTGGAGTGGCTGCCATTTTAGGAAGGGGCTCTGGGGACGAGGGACGAGGGAGGGGGAAATTGGCTCAGGATGAGGGACGAGACGAAGGGATGAGGGAGTCGCCTCGGGACGAGGGACTCGCCTCGGGACGAGGGAGGGGGAGTCGCCTCGGGGACGAGGGGCGAGGGAGCTATTTGTAACATCTAAATACTAATAAACAGGCAATATCCTTCAGGCTAATAAGCAACTAGTTAACCCTCTATGGTACATGGTACAGTGTTGCCTCCAGACATAACATAGAGCCTGTCCACACGGAGACATGTTTAGGTGTATATGTAAAAAAATTTGTATCGTATCGACGTTCCGTCCAGAAGGATATGGTGTTTTGGGAGCATGGAACCGCTATTTTTTTAAAATTGGGTCCCAGAGTGGATAAATCTGAAAACGACACCCTTGTGTTTTTGTGTGTACAGCCAATCCGTATATTTTGTGAAGTGATGATGTCATCACCCCACATCTCAACGTTAGTCAGACACCATATATGTCACGTAACAGCAACAACAACAATAGCAGACTCGAGGGACTCGGGACGAGGAAGTCACCTTGGGGACGATGGACGAGGGAGGGGACGAGGAAGAGGACGAGGAAGGGGGAGTCACCTTGGGGACGGTGGATGAGGGAGGGGACGAGCGAGTCGTCTCGGGATGAGGGAGGGGACGAGGGAGGGGACGAGGGAGGGAATGAGGGACGAGGGAGTCACCCTGGGATGAGGGAGGGGACGAGGGACAAGGGAGTTGCCTCTGGGACGAGAGACGGGGAGTCGCCTTGGGGACAAGAGAGTCTCCTCGGGACAAGGGAGGGGGAGTCGCCTCGGGGACGAGGGATGAGGGACGAGGGACGAAAGAAGTGGGACGAGGGAAGGGACGAGAGAGTCGCCTCGTGACGAGGGTGGCCATCTTGCGATAAGGCTCTGGAGTGGCTGCCATTTTAGGAAGGGGCTCTGGGGACGGGGGACGAGGGAGGGGGAAATCGGCTCGAGACAAGGGACGAGGGATGAGACGAAGGGATGAGGGAGTCACCTCGGGACGAGGGAGGGGACGATGGAGAGGACGAGGGAGTCGCCTCGGGACGAGGGAGGCGGCCACCTTAGGAAGGGGCTCTGGACTGGCGGCCATCTTAGGAAGGGGCTCTGGACTGGCGGCCATCTTAGGAAGGGGCTCTGGACTGGCGGCCATCTTAGGAAGAGACGCTTGGACTGGTAGGAATGCTGATGGGATAAAGCTTTCCAGACACTGGTAAATGGCCTCCTCCCAGTCCAATCCAGTGAGATCGGGGAGCTCTCTGGGATCAATGAAGTTTGCCCTGATCCTATACAAATTCTTGATTTTCTCATCAACTAGGGGGCTGGTTTGGATGAGATGACAGAACTTGTCAGTGAAAGTGAATAGATCCCAGCTGGATTTAGCTGCCACCGCGATCTGTCCGGCGAATTCCCAGCCAGAATCCATGGTGCTCTGCATGAGGTCTGGTCTTCTGTCAGGGACACAGACGGAGGCAGACAGGTAAGTAAAAAAAAGGTAAGGTGAGGATGGGCACAAGCACGTTTTTGAACAGTCACTTAGCTGAAGTAGTAATTGAGGAATGTCTCTTTGCAGGAATGGAGCGAAGCAGATGGGAGAACAGACGAAGGAACAACAGATGACGGAAGATCTGGAAGACGCAGGTAAGGAGCCCAAGGTTCATATGACATTGTGCTATCCATAGACAAGACCCTACAATGTGGTGGAGTGAACATGGGACTTAAGTAGTGGTGTGCTAACAATGGTGATGGCTTTCAGGTGCAGGAGATTGATGATGGTGTACCGGTGAGGAACAGAAGGGATTCTGGGAAATGGAGTGCAGGGAAGGTGACTGAGCTGGTGACTGTGACACGGATAGAGCTATTCCCATTACAGTAAAGCATTTTAATACATTTGCAAAAAAAAATACTGAAACCCATATTGTGCAGGGCTTGTAACTTAAATTCATGTTCTAAACAATCAAATGCTTTGTAATAGTCAAGAAAGAGGATAAAATTCTCAGTGGAAATAAGATCTGAATAATCCAACAAGTCAAAAATCAAGCGTATATTATTAGAAATATGTCTCTGATATATAAAACCTGACTGGCACTCATCTATTATATTATTAAGAATAAGTTTTAGCCTCTTTGCTAAGACTAAGGCAATCATTTTATAATCAGTATTCAATAAGGAAATTGGGCGCCAATTTTCTATTAAAAGAGGATCTCTATTGGGCTTGGGATTCAATGTTATTAGCCCTTGACATAAAGAGGGAGGAAGTGTTGTTTTTTCAATACTCTCTAAAAACATTTTTTGTAAAAAAGGTGCTATTTTTTGACTAAATGCTTTATAAAGCTCTGCAGATAGCCCATCAGTACCCGGGCAGGGTTCACACTCTTTTTCAGTGATCATTTTCCAGGGCATTTTCAGTTTCACCACAACGGGAATAAAAGACTAGGATCACGTACTAAAGTAGCTTAATATATTGCTCTCTAAGTCTGTAAAAGGCGTAGCTACAGTTTATTGCCATGACTTAACTATAAAATCTGTTTTTAATATATGCTCTTAATCATACATTATGACTATGGAAGCTTGTTTTCTGCTAAATAAAAAAAAAAAGGTAATTGAGACTAATTGAGCAATTCTGACTTTTTGTCGCAAGACTTGCAAGTTTACTTCTCACAATTCTAAGAAAAGAATTAAGAATTGCAAGATATAAACTCCAGAAAAAGTCAGAATTGCGAGAAAAAAGGTCAGAATTGCATGATATAAAAACTTTTTTGAAAACTTAAAAAAAAAAACAAAAAAAAAAAACAAATGTATTAATCATACATTATGACAAATTGTTCTCGCTGCCAGTGTCAATCATTGGAACTATTTTAATGTTTTGTTTTACTATTTGAAAATAAAAATATTAGTCAAAGACAAAGTCAGTGAACAACAAAGAAATCCATAACACGTAATAAAATATGTGGCAGGTCTATTAGTCTGCATTTACACTTAATGCACACATCTATATTTTGGCAGTAGGTTTTGGAAGATCATTATGTCTGCAAGACGGACTTTTTTCAGGATAAGACATGGACTAAAAATGAACTCCCACACCTTACTGCCAAATTCTGGAAGATAAATTCTTTAAACAGTGGTACAAGAGTATATGGTGCTGGTCCTTCAAGAGTCATTCTCAATCTGTCTGTCAGTAAAGCCTATAAAAATTGAAAATAAATCAGTCTTCTTGTATTTTACTACAATTCAGTGAGGCAGTGAGGCTTTTTTATTTATTTATTTATTTTATTTTTTTTTGGATTCTTTACCTAACCTAAGTCTCTTAGATCCGGACACCTTGCACTTCTGGAGACTCCAGGTAGGTTGTAGTTCTGGAAAATGGTGGAGACTAAAAGTTTCCTGATGGTTTCACACTTAATTATTTACATTAATTCTTTTGCAGTTAACGTGTTTTTTCTTCTCCACCTGTTTTTGTCTGACCCTGCTGACCCAATGAGCGTTTTGCTGTCCATTGGTCATGCCTTAACTGCAATTCCTAGTATTGCATTAGTATTGCATCCTTCTCATGGGCATTTATTAATTTTTGATCTTTCAATCTGAGTTAAATCTCTTTTTTGGCTCATTTTATCTGTAAAAGAAAACATAACTAATAATTCTGCACACCTGAATATAAGGCGTTTTTCATTTCCAGCCTTCATGAACAATTATACATCACTTATAAATGATTAAATACAAAATTAATAGTAGTTATTATTATTGATTGGTAAAATATGCTTGGAAAAAAAATATTATCAGAAAATCAACTTGCATAATAATTATGCACGCACTGTAGTTAGCAAGTCACTGAATTACATAGCTGCTTACCAATTAACATTTGCTGCATGCATTTAAGCAGTTAATAACATTAGGTAACGGCTGCAAGTGGCAACACAAGACTAAACATCATTGAAAATACTACTCTTACATGTCAAAACTCAGCATTCCTGAACATTGCACGTTCTACAAATAATAGTGATGGTTTTAGGCCAGTGATAAACTTATTGTTCGACTAAAGAAAAACCCAATACCTTTTTAAAAAATAATTTTCCAGGACAACAAGATTTTCCAGGACATTTTACATTTTCTCTAATTTTCCATGTGTTTTCCAGGATTAGAAAATTTGTCATAAATTTTCCAGGGTTTCTAGGTTTTCCAGGACAACCCTGCTGGGGATTTGTTACTTTTTAAATTATTTATTGAATCAAGAATTTCTAAAAGACTGATGGGTGCATCACACAGACTACAATCTTCATTATTAATTTGTTTTATGTGAGATAAAGAATCAAAAAATTCTGTGGCGGACTGCTGGCAAAATTTTGAAGAATATAAATCATTATAAAATTTAGCACAAAAGTCTGCAATTATCTTAAAATCATCAGTTACATTTCCATCAATACATAGTTGCTGAACAGAATTTTTTACTTGCTGCCTTTCTAACCTTAAGAAATAAGCAGAATTCTGCTCACCCTCCTCTAGCCAATTCCGTCGAGACCTGATAAAGGCACCGTTTATATATATCCTCTAAATTATGTTTCTGATCAATAAGCTCAATTTTTTCTGAGTCTGTAAGATCATCTACATTTTTACATAATAATACCGAAATTCTGGCCATAATCTGGTTTTCATTATTTTTTCTTAATTTTGCTAACAAACTACTGTATTTCCGACAATACTTCCCAATTTCATATTCAAGCAGTTCCCAATTATTGCAAAAAATATTCTCTTTATTAGCTTTATCCCAATAAAAGGAAATTAAGTTATCAATTTTAGTGAGAACCTCATTGTGTTGAAGAATTGAGGTGTTAAGTTTCCAATATGAGGATCTTTTACTCAGTCTAAATCTATCCAAGGTACAGTTTGTCACAGACACGCCAGGCTCCAACAACCACCAATCACGACGCAGTCCATCTCCAGAATACTAATCATGCACACCTGCACCATATCAGCTCACTCATCAGCTTCACATAAAAGACACTCACACATTCACCTTCACTGTCCGGTCTCGTTCACGTCAAGGAACTTACCTCTGACTTACCTGAAGGACTCCCGTGTTACTTACCTGCTTCCAGTATCTCCGATCTTCCTCCTGTGTTCTCCAGTTCGTGTGTTGTCCGTCTTCCTTGTCCTCTCCAACTTCTCTCATCATTCCTCCACCATCCTGTTGATTATCAAGAACTCCGTTATCATCATTGTCACTACTGTTTATCACCATTTGCTCTGCTTGTGTTCGAATAAACCACCTGCTATAACACCGTCTGTCTCCGGCCTGTGCATACTGTAACAGAAGACCGGACCGATATATACGACCGAACACAAGCATGAGCCAGTCTGATCCATTTCAGGACCTGGTTGACGCTTTGCGTCGCACTTTTCCAATGAATCCATCCTCACCTCCACCAGCCATCACTTCCGGAAACACCGCTACCTCTTCCTCACCACCTGTTTACACCAGTCCCATGGCCAGACCGGCGCCCTTCTCTGGTTCGGCGGAGGATTGCAACGGTTTTCTCCTACAATGTTCGCTGTTCCTGGAGATGCAACCGCACTTGTTTTCCACCGAACAATCCAAGGTAGCATTCTTAATTTCTCAGTTACAAGGCAAAGCGCTTCAATGGGCCGATTCCATCTGGTCACAAAATAACCCAGTAATCCATTCCTACACCAGTTTTGTCGATCACTTCAGAGAAGTATTTGGAGAACCAGCCTTTGACTCATCAATTGGTGAGAAACTTTATAACCTAAAACAAGGTAACATGTCTGTGAATGAATATGCTCTATTATTCAGGACACTAGCGGCAAGGAGTGGTTGGAACGAACAAGCTCTCATCACTACATATCGTCAGGGTTTGTATCCTCGAGTGCGGTTGCATCTCGCTGCATACGAGGACACCATTGGCCTAGAACGGTTCATCCAACTCTCCATCCGCTTCGCCACTCGTATGCAGTCGTGTCTCGAAGAACACCAGGGACAGCCCCAACACAACACCTACCTCTGCCGACCAGAGACTGTCAGCCCTCCAGAACCAGCCAACGAACCCATGCAAGTAGAATCCACTCGTCTAACTCCCGCTGAGCGGCAGAGAAGGCTGACCCAAAACCTGTGTTTATATTGCGGTTCTCCAGGACACGTAATTTCCGCATGCCCAATTCGTCCTCCTCGCTCTATGGTGAGTGCCATCATTTCCACCACGAACTCCATGAGACCACTCACTACCATTGTGAAACTTACTGCTGCCGGTGTCTCTATTCCAGTTTCCGCGAAAAAGGACGGAGGCTTGCGGCCTTGTATAGATTATCGGGCATTAAACGCCATAACTATCAAGTTCAGGTACCCCCTTCCTCTCGTCCCTGCAGCCCTAGAACATCTCCGTGGTGCCACTGTCTTCACCAAGCTGGACCTCCGCAGCGCGTACAACCTCATCCGGATACGTGAGGGGGATGAGTGGAAGACAGCATTCGTAACGCCCACAGGACACTACGAATACTTAGTTATGCCGTATGGCCTGGTCAACGCCCCCTCTGTATTCCAGGACTTCATCCATGAGGTGCTCCGGGAGTTCCTCCATAAGTTTGTTCTTGTCTATATCGACGATATCCTAATTTACTCCCGGAGTATGGCCAAACATCGCCGTCACGTTGCAGAGGTCCTGAAACGCCTGAGAGAGTACCAACTATTCCTCAAAGCCAAAAAATGTACTTTCCATCAACCCTCAGTGCAATTCCTGGGATATAACATCAGCAGTGGCATCCGGATGGACGAGGGGAAGGTGGAAGCAGTAAAGAACTGGCCCATTCCCAAGACTCTAAAGGAACTCCAACGTTTCCTCGGCTTCGCCAACTTCTACAGACGTTTCATCCAAGGTTATAGCTCCATCACCAGTCCACTTACCAATCTACTCCGTAGCAAGCCCAAGTCTCTGTCCTGGACCCCAGCTGCCACTGAAGCTTTTAACTCCCTCAAAGATGCCTTCATCTCTGCTCCTCTCCTGGTCCATCCAGATCCCAACAAACCTTTCATTGTAGAGGTGGATGCATCCACTACCGGAGTAGGAACAGTCCTGTCACAGCAGCAGAGGAACCCAAGCCGCCTCCATCCATGTGCCTTCTTCTCCCGCAAGCTCAACCCGGCGGAGGTTAACTATGACATCGAAAACCGAGAACTTCTTGCTGTCAAGTTGGCCCTCAAGGAGTGGAGGCATTGGTTGGAGGGAGCTAGACATCCCTTTACAAGTCCTTACCGATCACAAGAACCTAGAATATCTCCGAACAGCTAAGAGACTCAACCCTAGACAAGCCCGCTGGGCTTTGTTTTTTATACGCTTCAACTTTTCCATTTCTTACCGACCCGGATCCAAGAACGTAAAAGCGGATGCTCTATCAAGACTACACAATCCCAATGGAATAACTGAGGAGCCTGAACCCATTCATCCTGAAGGTATCATTGTCAGCCCGATCACCTGGTCTTCAGAAACCTTACCCTCCTCCAATGCCTCCACCAACACTCCGCCGGGTTGCCCACCGGGCTTGCAATACATCACCCGGACACGGCGCACTCAACTTATTCACTCAGCACACTCCTCACTTGGCACTGGCCACCCGGGGGTCAATGAAACTCTCTCGCTGTTGAAAGATCGCTTCTGGTGGCCTAGTATGGCTTCTGATGTGAGAAGGTACGTGCAGGGATGCAAGGAATGCGCCATTTCGAAGAGCTCACGCCATCTACCATCCGGCAAACTCCTTCCTCTGCCCGTTCCCAACCGTCCATGGTCGCACCTAGGGGTGGATTTCATCACAGATCTCCCAGCATCAAATAATTCTACCTGTATCCTGGTGGTAGTAGACAGATTTTCAAAATCCTGTCATCTTATTCCTTTGAAAGGACTCCCAACGGCTATGGAGACGGCAGAGCTGATGTTCAACCACATCTTCCGTTACTTCAGAATCCCAGAGGACATCGTTTCAGACAGAGGTCCTCAGTTTATCTCAAGAGTGTGGAAGGCATTCTTCTCCCTCCTAGGTGTGACCGTGAGTCTAACATCCAGTTACCATCCCCAATCTAACGGTCAGATGGAAAGAAAGATCCAAGAAATCGGTCGCTTCCTACGTACCTTCTTCCATGGCCACCAGGACTCTTGGAGCCAGTACCTGGGTTGGGCCGAGTACGCACAGAACTCCCTTTGCCAACCTTCCACCAGACTTACTCCTTTCCAGTGCGTACTCGGATACCAACCCCCACTATTTCCTTGGTCAGGAGAACCTTCGGACGTACCATCTGTGGATTATTGGTTCCGAGAGAGCGAGAGGGTCTGGGACTCAGCACATCACCACCTTGTGGACTGGGAGGGTTACGGTCCCGAGGAACGCTCCTGGGTACCACGTTATGACATCCTCGACCCTAGCCTGCTGGACACTTTCCACGCTACTCATCCCAACAGACCTGCCCCTCGTAGAAGAGGAAGACCACCACGACGTCGGGGGCCTCGGCCCGTGGAGGGGGGGGTACTGTCACAGACACGCCAGGCTCCAACAACCACCAATCACGACACAGTCCATCTCCAGAATACTAATCATGCACACCTGCACCATATCAGCTCACTCATCAGCTTCACATAAAAGACACTCACACATTCACCTTCACTGTCCGGTCTCGTTCACATCAAGGAACTTACCTCTGACTTACCTGAAGGACTCCCGTGTTACTTACCTGCTTCCAGTATCTCCGATCTTCCTCCTGTGTTCTCCAGTTTGTGTGTGTGTCGTCCGTCTTCCTTGTCCTCTCCAACTTCTCTCATCATTCCTCCACCATCCTGTTGATTATCAAGAACTCCGTTATCATCATTGTCACTACTGTTTATCACCATTTGCTCTGCTTGTGTTCGAATAAACCACCTGCTATAACACCGTCTGTCTCCAGCCTGTGTATACTGTAACACAGTTCAAAACAACATTAAAATCACCACCGAATATTAAGGAAGAATTTGGAAATTTAGATAACATATGACGTATACGTGTTTGTAATTAAGAATAAGCTTATTATCTTTTGGTGAATTATACCCATAGACATTAGCAATAATACATTTGCAAACTGAAAAGCAAGTATAATGTAGTTACCATTGATGTCACAATCAGTAGCCAGAATCTTTCCACTAAAATGATTTTTTTAAAATACAAACTCCGGCAGAATATTCATTTCCATGAGACATCCACATTTCTAACCCCCATTGTGACCTCCATAAACTGACATCTTGTAAAGTTGAATGAGATTCTTGTAAAAAACAAAGATCTGTGTTGAAACTTTTAAGATACAGAAAGACTGCTTTACACTTAAGAATGTTTCTTAGCCCTCTACAATTTCAAGAAATAACAGACAAGGACATAGAATAATAATAATAATAATAAAAAAAAAAAACAGAACAATAATAGAAGAAAGAACTAGTTCTAAGAACAAGTATAAGGATTTAGTCACCGTGACCGAGAACCTAACCGGTCAGAACAAGCTTAATAGTAAGGGAGGAGGTCAACAATCCCTTCATATATCTATCTAGAAAATAAAGATGTACAATTGAGGAACAACAACTATAATTCCCCCTTTAAAGTGGTTGAAATAACTCGCATTGTTTACTTAAATCTGAAATAATCTTATTTCTTTTTAAATGGATGTAAACAAAATAGCTCAGGGAAGATGTAAATAAGGATGTTCAGGGAAGAAAAAAATAAGCGCATCACCGTCAGAAGTGGGTAAAGGAGTTTTTGGATCAAAGTGGAAGTTCCAGAATTCACGCACACATCAGTTCCAAGGTCAAGTCAGCAAAGCATCGGTCAAGGTGGAAATCAGATCCATTACCTTTTAGACAGGAGGAAATATTTCCGTACCATTTACAAATGCTAGTCCGCCGACAAAAAAAGGCCTTTTGTTCTCTTTTCGGGCTTTTTCAACTATGGGCCAAAGCGTAATCCTCCTCGCTCTATCGGCCAGTGACAGGTTTTCTGTGATTTTCAGTCGGTTCTCAATCAGAAACTCAGCGTCCTTGGCAGCATCTCGGTAAAAACTGGCTTTATTATTTGAATTAACACAGCCAAGTCGGTGTGCCACATCAACTACTTCAGGGAATTGTGGTAGAAGGCGTTGGCACACGTTGATAACCTCCTGGCGGACATTTTCTCTTTCTTTCTCTGGAATTCCGTGGATTCTCAGGTTCCATCTGCGTGTGTAGGCTTCTAAATGAGCCAGGCGATTTTCTCGCTCAGCGGAGTTAATTTCTTCTTTCTTTGCGCACAAATCAATAGAATCAACTCTTTTTTTTTTTTCAAACTTTTAACCTCGCTGCAGACAAACTCAATGGTTTCCATCATTCCAGAGATTCGTTCCGTATTCCTGCAGATCTCCTCTTTCAAGTCTTTAATCACCCACGAGTTTTTCGCCAATCAACTTTTCCAAACCGTCTGATCTGTTTTTCACCAGCTGTGAGAGCTCGGAGAGTTGTGTGGAAATAATTGCTGTATTTATGTTACTGTTTTGACACTGTGTTCCCTGACTTCTTAGCACCTTTTCTCTTTTCAGATCCTCCTATTGTTGTTGTTCAAAAAATTCAAGACATTAATAATCGGAAATTCTCAAAAAATCCTCTAAAGTTTTGTTATAACTACTATAAAACAGTTTGGGATTGCCAAGCTCACAAATGTACATGTGATCAGGGCGCCATCTTGCACGCCTCTTATTTCTAATCTTTACTAAAGTTTTAAGGTTTATGCGCATGCTCCAAGTCTTATTCTCTGTTTTTAGTATATCTCTGTGGCAGAATTACAGCACCACATACTGATCTGGCATGTAGTATACATAATATACAGATATTTGTTTCAGTGGTTTCGTGTGTACGCAGATATTTCTTGAGAAGAGGAAAAAAAAAAAAAGATTGGATAGGGAAAGCTCTAGCTTTGTGTGGATGTGGCCATAGTCTATTTTAGTTTGTTTTTAATAAAATAAGACACCAATCTATTGATCAAACCTATCTCAGAGCAGAAGAACTCAAATACTAAACAAAAGTGCAAAAAAAAAAGTGATCACATGACCCGCAGGGGTCAATTTTGTGTTCTGTTTCAGCACGTCACATGGCTCCATATTTCCTCCAATGATAAGTGCATTTTTCACTTATTTCTGTCCAGCTAATCACCCACATAAAAATATGAGTCACCTTCACTGGTAAGTAAAGAAATATTTTCAAGAACTTTACATTATATATCATCAAATGTTTTAGAGGACATAACAAAAAACTGTGTGTTGCCTCATAGCAACATTGTACCATAATAGAATCGCATAAGGCCATACAGGCATAATAGGTTTGAATACAAATGTATTATATTTTTACATTAGAATTATCTAAATATATTTTCAGTTTTGCATGATTTTGTAATGCACTTATAAGAATAGTAATTCACATACTATATCTGCATATATTATGATCTGCACATTTTTCATAGCACTTCAAACACAGGTAGTACTGCCAGTTGATGAGGGCAAGGATAAGAGGTCATACTGTGATGAGGAAGATGAGGTCATAGTGACAATCCGTTAGGGAGAGAGTGAGGGTGAGAGAGAAGATGGAGATGAGGATGAAGACGGATATGATACCTTCATATGATAACATAATGATATGATGGTTTGGTAATACTTATTATAAGCATGTTCTACAGTTATGTCGTCTGCTGCTTTAAATACTCAAACTCTTTAAAGCAGGATGGATTTTCAAGGATTGGCCATCAATTTTTCTTATTGTTCATCAGCTAGAGAAAAAAAAAAAAAGTTTTGAAAGTGATTGCAATGATATTGTTCCTCTGTGCTGGTGTGGGCTCTGCTATTACTTTAAATTTAGAAGTAATTTATCAAGTTTAGCAGTGAAACTTTTTTTTTTTTTCTAAACCACTAATATTTGTATTATTAATATTATTACTACTATTGCTGCTGCTCTTTATATATTTGTTGTTTGGTTTTGCTGTTTTTCTTTGTCGCGGCAGCTGCTACTTGTCCTCTAATTCTAGACCATGGAGATCTTTTTTAAGTGTGTGGAAATAAGCCTTCATTGATTTGCATTTGAATTGAACACCAGCATTAATGAAGAAAGCTGAGGACTTCTCACTGAAGGCAGAGCAAGTGTGCTGATCTGATCAGCTCAGAGTGCTTGGACTAGGTGAGAGAATCTATCAGTCTCAAATCTCCAC